>CAKAOJ020000153.1:1090000-1236253 GCA_916701645.2 Sebastolobus alascanus
TATTGAAGATGGTGAAATTGCCGAGGTTCTCTACCTTATTCCCAAACAGTCCATGATGGAGCAGCTGCCTTTCATCGATCCCAACGACTACATCCTGTGTGAGAAGCTGGCCAGTATACCTGCAGAGTTGTCAGGTAATAGAGTATTGTTTACTTCCTTATGTGGTTGCCATGGGTGATAAGTTGTTGTATTAATGACTTGTCATTACAGTCTATAATTAGCCATGAAATGTTTTGTATATGTACCATATCACATTAATTTCCAATGGGAAAATGCTGCATAATGATTTGATTTAACTAGGGGTGTAAGAAAATATTGAAATACTCAATATTCTCAATATTTTCTTACACCCCTAGTTAAATTGAATCATTATGCAGCATTTAACTAGGGGCGTAAGAAAATATTGAAAATGTTCAGTATTGCGATATTATATTTTGTGATACTATATCGATTCTCAAAAACATTATAAATGTTGTGATGAATACAAATGTAGATCCCACTGCATAAAATAGTCAACGTTTTTTACTCAGATTTTATGCATATGCTGGGATGTTTTTTATAATATGACAGTTTTCCAAAATTTTTCATTTTATAAATCGCAATATATCGCTTTGCTTACAGTATCGCAATATATTGCGATAGGGCGGCACGATGGTGCAGTGGTTAGCACTGTCGCCTCACAGCAAGCGGGTCACAGCTTTGAATCCAGATTGCGGCTCTTCTGTGTGGAGTTTGAATGTTCTCCCCGTGTTGGCGTGGGTTTTCTCCGGGTACTCCGGCTTCTTCCCACAGTCCAAAGACATGCAGGTTTGGTTAATTGTTGACTCTAAATTGCCCGTAGGTGTGAATGTGAGCGTGAATGGTTGTCTGTCTCTATGTGTCAGCCCTGTGATAGGCTGGCGACCTGTCCAGGGTGTACCCCCCTTCGCCCCAATGTCAGCTGGGCCCCGCGGATAAGCTGTTACGGATAATGAATGAATGAATATATCGTGATATATTAAATCGTAACCTCATGATATATACAGTGTCTTATCGCCACATTCTTACCAATACACAGCCCTAGATTTAACATGTTCTGCCTGCTTTATTTTTATTCAATAATGAGAAATTAAGCTATTAAACAAACCATAATGTTGCACACACATAATATTATGTCTTTTTAGTCAACTGGCTTTGCTATTCATCACCACAGTTCTTCATTTCAGTAAATACAAAATAATATGGACACGTGAGTAACTCTGCTGTCAAACCACATTTGACTGCTGTCTCTTCACAAACTTTTAGTCACACTTATCGTCAATATTGTGCCTCATTTATCAAGTTAAATGACTTCAGACTATGCAGACTAAAGAAGCCTGTGTGTATTAGGTACACACGCCCCTTATTGTTATGAACAACTCATATATTGGGGCTGCTGGGGCTCAGAGCACCTGCGGTAGACCAGGTCGTCCACCAATCGACCAATTCGATCCCCAGCTCCCGAAGGCTGAGCCATCGGTGTCTGAATGAGTATTTAGATCAGATCCTGATGTGCAGGTTGGCACCTTGCATGGCAGCCTCTGCCATCAGAGTATGAATGTGTGTGTGAATGGGTGAATGCTGACATGTAGTGTAAAGCGCTTTGAGTGGTTGGAAGACTAGAAAGGCGCAATATAAATGCAAGGCCATTTACCATTTTCCATATTCAGTTTGCCGGTTCCAAAAGAAGAGGAGTCACAAACTGCTAGAGAGCGAGATTTGAAAGCTAGAAATATCAACAGCAGGTAATGTAATCACTGCATCATCTATACTGAGCAACAGTCCCATCATAGATACACAAATATTGTGGCAATTTTCTGCAAAGCAACAAAAAATCTGTATCCAGTATTTTTAAATGCATCATCAATGAGCTTGTTATTATAAGTGAATGTCATCTCATCGCCATGTGAAGGAGTTTAAAAGCTTGACAAGTTATTGGGATTCATAGAGCTGTGTATTGGCAAGAATCTAGTCAAACGGTACGTATCATGATACGATTCAATATATTGCGATACTGTAAGCAAGGCGATATATTGTGATTTTTTTAAATCTAATTTTAGGAAAGCTGTTATAGTATAAACAACACACTGCCATATTCATAAAATCTGAGATAAAAAAGTTTACATTTTTTATGCCTTCAGAACAGTGGGATCAGCATTTTTCACAGTCCCTCTAACATCCAACATCATGGCATTACTTGTGCAATCTGAGTCAGTCTGCCACAAATCTTTGCATGTAAACTATTAATTAAATATCAATAGTGTTTTTGAGAATCAATACAGTATTACAAAACATAATATTGCAATACTCAAATGCATCAATATTTTCTTACACCCCTAGTAATTTACCTAAAAAACTAAATTATTTCAAAATAATACATAACTATGTCAGCATTAAATGTCTGGGATTACATCACTCTTACTCAGACAAAGAGTCATCTATTTACATCAATATTTTCTTACACCCCTAGTAATTTACCTAAAAAACTAAATTATTTCAAAATAATACATAACTATGTCAGCATTAAATGTCTGGGATTACATCACTCTTATTCTGCACGGTTGAGGTCATGGTTTAGAAGCACAAGAGTACTTAATGCCACTCCTACTGTCATCTTTGAGAACACACACACACACTCCTGCCTGCCCTCTGTGTTTTGGACCACCCCCTTTCCATTGAACCAGCAGTCCAGTTAGTTTCTCTCCTCACTCTGATCCGCTGCAGTGAGCCACAGCTCCCATAGACCAGCAGAAACCAACTGTCATGAAAGAGAAAGGTAAAGCGTGTGTGTGGTAGAGGATGAGAAAGAAAAGGTGTGTGTCTGCTTGTGTTTTATGTTTGTCTTTACATACTGATGATTTGTTTTCAACTTGATAGTAAGTATAACATTTTTTGTCTAGTCAAAAAGTCTCTGAGCGTCATCCATGATGACATTTCTGTTAAAGAAAATGATCAATGTGACACATTATTATGCTAACTTTATTATTGTCTATTGTGTTTGTGCTTGTAATCTTGAGATGGCATTTGATTGTTTTAAAGGTCAAAAGAAATATTGCTTATGACTTTGTCTTGGCTGCTCTATGTGTTAACTCTTCCTTCAAATAGCGTTATAATATTGTTGTGTTATACATTGTCTTATATTGTGCAGTGGTATTAGAAATCTTGTTCAAATCGCATGCTATTTGTAATCTGGTAAGGCTTGGGTGATATTTGGCTATGTGAAAGCTCTGGTGTTTGAATTCTGAATTGAATTTATGCTCTACTTTTTAAATGTTTGAGTTGTTAAGATTACCCAACAGTAATGATTCTGAAACGTTTCCCAAATCTACAAACTGAATTTGGAGATAAAAACAGTGGTTGCCAAGTGGGGGAAAGTGCAAGCATAGCTGTTATAGCTAATGGTTAGAGCATCGTGGTGGGTTAAAACCAGCATGTGATTTTAGCACTACTTCTGAATTATTCTGATTATTTTATTTTGCAGCCACAAGGAACAGACAGATATTCTATTGTGCCTAAACTGCTGTAGTGACTCTTTACTCTGTCAGAGCAAAGTTTACTAAACTAGTGGCTGTTGAGATAATGATGATAGCCTCCTGATACTGTAGTTTGCTGTCCTCAAGAAACTCCTGAAGTAAATCCATGTATGCTGAATGAAAGTAGTTTATACATCTTGGTAATTGAGCATTTTTTAAGTAGTAATTCTGAATCAAAGTATGTACACAAGCCTCAGTCACCGTATGTACTATTCCAAAATATCTGAAATCAAGTCAAGTGCTTTCTAAATGAGATATATGTAGCTGTGCTAGGATCGTTCTTAGTGTTGAAAAAGACCCTGACATGTTCACTGATATTTCATTATGTCCCTGACAAACTGGGGATGCTACTGCAGGTGCATGACTGTAGTAAAATTATGAATTTTCACAAATTTTCTATAAAAAAACAAACATTCATGACCGTTGGAAGCTCTAAAGACGATTATTAACGATTATTAACCCACACACTGTACGGTAGCATGACCAAATACAGCTTGTAGTGCATATAACAAACACTAATATCATTCAAAAAGTAATTATATTACCTCATTGTATGGTTAAAATTAGTAGTCTTATTAGTAGTCCTATTGTATATTAAGCATAGCTAACATTTAATTACTTTGTACTATAGGTATATTTAAACATCTACATAAAAGAATCTGACCACTTGAAATGCATACTCCCTCACTCCTAAACACACACACACACAGATGCAGGTTGGAGATAGCGGGTTGTGTTCTGTGATTAGCTGCCCGTCTCAGGTTTCTCTCCATTTGCCGTCTTTCTAAATCTACCATTTGCTAATACTTGACACCATATCAGCTTCACATTCTGGGAGAGACCAAGAAAGAGCGGAAGCCATGCTGGACTCTTGAAATATTTCCATCTGCTGACTCCACACATGAGTTTCACCACAAAGGGTATACATTATACTGTATGCAGGATAATACCACACATGTACTGTAGGGTTGTGTTACTGTATGCACACAATACAATGTAGTGTAGCCTGTCCTTCTCCATCAGTCAGTCTACAACAAAACTAAATGTTCAAACATTTCTAAACAGTCGGAGTATTTCTGTGATGTTGTTGTGTTGGCATCACAGCTCTGTCATTAACAAATATCTGAGGCGTTCTAGGACAAAGGCCAGTTTGGCTTGGTTTTCAGTCATTGTTGGAGCGCCATGGTTACATTCCCACTAGGAGTTGGTCAAATTTGGCAGAAATAATACTTAGTTTTTTGAGATCAGAATTTATGCGATTGCTATCACACAACGTCCTCCTACTGCTCTTCTGTTGGCAGGAATAATCTAAAATTGTAACAAAAAAACATGCAAATGATGATTCAAAGGATGACTGTAATCAAAGCCTTTCTCTTTCAGTATGACCAAAACTGTTTTGTTGTTTTTTTGCTTTAATGAAAAGTTACAGTAAAATTTGTTGCTTGCAAAAATGTATTTATTTATTTATTAGACTTAATTAGACTGATCCAGGATGTTAGTTATGATTACTAGTCTTTCATCACTAATGCAGTCTGTATTACAGCAGCTGGTCTATAGTGGAAGTTAATAGTCACCACAGCAGCACTGCACAACTGTACAATAAGTTACAGTGAGCTTTATATTAACCTTTTGGTCTCTTAATCTAGTTCGTTACTTCATGCTTGTTGCCATAGTGACAAATCTCTCCCGTCGTGGGGGTAGACTTGGGGCCACATACCGATGGTGCTTGACTCAAATTTTCTTCACGAGGCTGAGTTGGGAACAGTTTAGAAAACATTTCCCCTTTCCAGCTGTGAGTGTGAAGAAATCTTTCTGTTTGGGTCAAATAAGTTTGGACAAAACTCACACATGTTAGTACAGCTGAGATTAACTGAGGTATATATCCCATGTAGCTGTTATCTGGTTAATAAGGGAATTTGTTATGACTTTTCTGTGGCAAAAATGTATATGATAAAAAAGAAAAGGTGTCTGTTTATCTATTTGTATGCTGGGTGTCCACACAGCGCTCTCACCGTGCCACATTCTTTCCCCTCTCTCCTCTGCTAATCACATTCAAGACCTCTCAACTGGGCCGTGATTAGATTGTACAGACAGGCATCCACTACTTCTGCTGCCAGATAATAATGAAAGAGACAGAAAGGAGAAGGAATGAGGTTCTTGCTACAGTATGAGACTGCCGCACAAGCCGCAGCACTCATGTAGATTACTCCTACTGGTGTTTTTGTGAGAAATTATGTGAAAAATAATGGCTTCTTCGTGAGCTCTTGTCTGTCTTTGTGAGGCACTCTACAATTATTGTGTGTGTATATGTGTGTTTCTGTGCCAAAGCAAAGCATGTCTGTACATTACAGTTAGTTATGTAAGCAGGACAATGCTGAGGGACTATTGCGTTGTAATGAACTGCTCAGGCAGAAAGGATCTTTTGGAGGTATTAGAATATTAATTTATGACCAAATACCTGCAAAACTAATGGCATTCCCATCAGCCTAGGCTGTATTTTGTTTATTCCTAAAGTGTTAGCATGCTAACACACTTAACTAGGCCTAAGTTTAGCGTGTTAATTGATGTTTACCATGTTTAACACGGTAAACATTATAGCTGCTAAACAGAAGCATGTTAGTATTGTCACTGTGAGCATGCTAGGATGCTAATTCTAGCATTTAGCGTTAGCTAAAAGCCCTGCTGTGCCTGTGTACAGAGCTGCTAGCATGGCTGTAGACTCTGGTTTTTTCACATTTATTGGAAACAGACCACTTTGCTAAATCGACCAGAGCTTTCCAACTTTCCTGGCATGATAAAATATTAAAGGGAACATGTCCTGCTCATTTTCAGGTTCATAGGCCTACTTGTATTTGGGGTTTTCTACTAGAACATGTTTACATGCTTTAATGTTCAACAAAACACTTCATTTTTCTCATACTGTCTGTTTGAATATACCTGTATTCACCCTCTGTCTGCGCCTGTCTCTTTAAACCCCCCTCCCGAATAAGCCCAACTGCTCTGATTGGTCAGCTTTCTGCATCCTTTGTGCATGTCGTGTTTGAAGGTAACCCACAAGTTGTGAAAACGTGGTGCCAGATGACCTATCCTGACCTTAACCATTCAAGGTCAATGCCTAACCTCAAGAGAGAGTTTGGCAACTTGTGGGCTACCTTCTAGACACGACCGCGCTGTCGTGACTGTATAGTTGTGACATCACAACCTTACTGAAGTCCTGACGGCTTGTTTAGCACAGTTTCAGAATACTGCTGTGTGCATTTCTCTGTGGATTGATCGTTTTGATATTTTCACAGAATTTATAAACACCTAGACCTGCTTTATAATCAAAAAAGACATGGAAATGTCACTTTCTACAATATGGGACCTTTAAAAATAGCAGATATATAGTCTAACAGTACTTTTTGTATGCAAACATAAGAGTGTAGAAATTACTTGCGGACAGTTACATAGGATTACATGACTGTTAGGCCTACTTGATTAAAGCCTAATAAACGGAGGCAAAAAGATAGTAAAGACCAAGATTTTCAGCACTGTAAAATGACATTTCATATGACATGATGACAGGAAAACAACTTAACTGATTAATTTATTCCTCTCTCTCCTGTAGTGCTACATGCTCAAGATGGCTGCCACCCATGTTCTCCGGGGGGGAAGCGGGTCATCCAGTGCTTGAGGTGTGGGGGCCCATGCAAGGGAGAGGTGCTGCGAGTCCAGACCAGCCACTTCCACATAAAGTGCTTTACCTGCAAGGGTGAGTACCATCAATATATGCACTTTTGGTCTATCCTGCAAATCACACCTCAGTCAGAATAGACTTTTATGTTATGCAACAAGCTCAATGGTAGACTCCTTGTAGGTGTCTTAATTTGGACATTTGGGAAATTTAGGAGCAATCTAATGAACTTAACTCCTTGTGTGCAGTGGAGATGAATTTGGGGCTACCTTGAATGTATGTTATGACTGAATTCCTGACTTTTGCTCCAAATCACTTCTTGAAATAATGGCATCAGAGGCCTAATAATGCATTACTGCTCATTAGGACTGGAGTACTCTGGTGGGGTTTGACTCTAAATGAGGAATTTTGTGTTTTCCAGGTAAATTAAAACATGTATTAACTATTTTACATGCAAGCAGTAATGCAAGTAAAATTTGACCCTTTAGTTTGCATTAAAACACATTATTTTCAGTAGGTTAATTTTAAATTGAGCAGAATTTGCTGGTCATTCATTAGTCGGCCTGCTGGTGCCATCAAATTCAATTTATTACAAAATATTCTGCATCAATGGGCTGTTGTGTGTGACAGTCATTCACCAGAATTACTTTGCTTCGTGGAAAACATATTTTCTCATTATGCTATTGTTCCCGCTAATGGAAACCGACAAGCTTCTCATGTTGTTGCCCTTTCATCCAATTGTGTTGGTGTTTACAGCGCCGAGGAGACAAAGAGACTCTCAGAGCAGAGAAGCATGCAGTGATTTAACAGTGGGAAGACCTGGAGATCGTAGGGCTCTGTGGGCTTCACTGAGTCAGAATTTACCTCAAAAGGTTTCACTATGAATGTGAATAAATGTGAATTAAAATCAGCCTTTTTTTGTTTTAGTGATCCATAAAAGTTTAATTAAAGTAAATTAAGCATATGCTACAGAAAGAAGGGAAATAACAATTGTCACAGAATCTGAGGCACTCACTTTATGCATTTATGAACATCAGAAGACAAAGATTAATCGTTAAAGTTATTTGTATGTAATTTCTATGAAACAATCTCAGAGGAATGTAGACACATAAAACACTTAAAAATAGTACTTTTAAAAAAATAAAACACACATACGTTGTGAGTGAGGCACAGTAGGACAGGAATAGAGCAACATAAATCTCCTGTCCTTGGCAGGTTCAGAGGAACAGTGTCGGAAACGGCATGTGCATGGTATCAAATGACTCCGAACAAGCTTGGAGAAAACACTGCCTCCCTGTCAGTAAGGTGTCCAACACATAAACACTTAAGAAACCCTGGCAGACTCATGAGGTCAAACTGCCCAAATAGCATTAATCTCATGTCTTTGATGGATTACGTAGTTACTGTTAACTTACTACTGATAAAAAGGTGACAATTTAAAGTTCATAGTTATTGACCAAAATACAAAACAAATAAAAATTTAATTTATACAGAACAGATGAAGTTACGAATACCTTGTCCCAAAGCTCTTTACAAAATAATAAAAGAACACAAAAAAATTAAATGTCAGGCAAAAGGCAACGTACGCAAACCAATACACATATAGACAAAAGATGAGTTCTGGCGATTATAGGGTCAAAAGGTCAGTCAATACAAATATAAGGTAACATAAGAATTGAGAGCAGGGCTATTGAAGTGCAGCATGGAAGTATTTAAGGGTGTTTTCACATATAGTCCTCTTTAAACGAACCGAACTCAGTCCTCTTAAAGTGGACCAAAAAGTGGACTAACTGAAAAGGGACTCAGTTCTGTTTGTGTTCACATTGTTAGTTCATTTGAAAGAGGACTCAGTTCTGTTTCTGGTCCACTTCAGCTCTGATGGGGCCTCAGTCCTCTTTCTGTTCACACTATAGTACCTTCATCACTGCTGGTCAATGCTTTCCCCTTCAATGACATTGTTAGGGTTGGCAAAGGCGCTTCCACACAGAATACTGTCCATTTCGTCGTAAAAGGGTCATGTGTCTTTATGTCAGTGGTTTCTCCGCTTTTTCTCATTTTATCGCGTGTGGTAAAGTACTTTTGACGTATTTTTTTTTACTTTGACGCGGCACTGCAGTGCAGTCCTAATGAAGCCCCTCGCTTTCATATGATAGCCCCTCAATTTTTAGCTTGTAACTTTACATTTTTTCTTGTTAACTAAACTTAAATAAGTTGAAGTTTTAATTAAATTTTTGCATCAGCTAAATTTAAACAGAGTTACTGAAATGCTGTTAAAACACATTCAGACTATACACAGCCTATTTAAAAAACTCACTTTCTAACTCCATTCTGCAGCTGCACCACCATCCTGCTCACTCAGAAATATTAACAGATAATCTACAATATCATTATATTCCATCAGTGCGACCAATCACATCAGGAGTGATAGAGATCATTATTCATTGATCCTACAGGTCTAAGCTTCATACAGATTTTTTTTTCTGTTTAAACTGAGATTACACATTATGTGTAATTAACATTTTAGTGGAACTGCTCTAATTGACGGCTGTCTCAGTCACAGTGTTATAAAAATGAACGTCACAAAAGAAGGACAAGCAGAGGTTTTATTCTGAGCTGAGGGTGACTTGATGCTGTAATAGATTTGAATAAGAGGGTAAAAAACGCTGTTCAAAGAAATGACTGACAGCACATAAAAGCTGTAACTTTAGATAGTCCTGAGTAACAAACTAATGTCTTTTAAATCTGACATGAACCGCCGCTAATTAATGCGCTTCGATACAAGCTTTGATTCGTACGGAGCCCCCCTAGACCCCTAGGAGAATTTTTTTATTAACTCGTTCCCACGAGTTAGTAACTCGTTCTCTCGAGTTAGTATCTCGTTCCCTCGAGTTAGGTATTTCGTTCCCTCGAGTTAGGTATCTCGTTCCCCTAACTCGAGGGAACGAGTTACATAGAGCACTTCTTCCAATCATTCCTGACAGTTCACGCATTGCTGATGTACGGAGCCCCCCTAGATGATGTACTTCGGTAAAGTGTGAAAGATATTGACAGATTCAAACTTCCTGGATCAATAACTCATAACCAAAACGTTGTTAAAACACAAACGAAGGCTCTTTCTAACTGTAGTAAGGTAGACAACGAGCTACAACCTCATTTTAATCAAAACGAGCCGTCCTCCTAGCTGGATTGAATACTTTTCCCATTCAAAATTCAGCAAAATTATGCAAAAGCATATTTTTCCAAACTAAGTGTTGTAGTACAACTATGAGGAGATCAATGATGTGTGAAGTAATTTTGGTGGTACTACACTGTATAATACTGAAGTTATTGAATATCTTTCTCTTTTTGGCGTTGCACTTTGTAGACGGACCCTGACCACTCGTCTGACAGCCGGCTGCACATAGAGACCGATTTTATGTGTCCAGCTAGGAGGGCGGCTCGTTTTGATTAAAATGAGGTTGTAGCTCGTTGTCTACCTTACTACGGTTAGAAAGAGCCCTTTTACGACGAACTGGACAGTATTCTGTGTGGAAGCGCTGTGCCAACCCTAAAAATGTAATTGAAGGGGAAAGCATTGACCAGCAGTGATGAAGGTACTATAGTGTGAACAGAAAGAGCACTGAAGCCCCCTCAGAGCTGAAGTGGACCAGAAACAGAACTGAGTCCTCTTTCAAATGAACTAACAATGTGAACACAAACAGAACTGAGTCCCTTTTCAGTTGGTCCCCTTTTTGGTCCACTTTAAGAGGACTGAGTTTGGTTCGTTTAAAGAGGACTATATGTGAAAACACCCTAAGTGAGCAAAGTTTAGTAAATTGTTGTGTTTGTTTCGTTAAAGCTGCATTAAAGGGACAGTGTGTAGGATTTGGTGGCATCTAGTGGTGTGGTTGCAGATTGCAACCAACTGAGTACCCGTCCACTCACTCCTCACTTTCCAAGACTGTGGTAACGTGAGCCGCCGAGTGCAAAACCATGGTAACGCCGTTCCCTCGCTGAAAGGCCATCTTACCTTAAAGCTGCAGTATGCGAGATTGGCGCAAATATGATTAAAAAAGTTATTTTTAGAAAACGGTCGCTATATCGTGACAGTAGTACATGAAACAGGTAACCTGAAACAAAATTATGTTCCTCTGTGTCCTACTGTGTCCTCCGGTGCTTCTAACGGCACCTGAAAGATTTCACTTACCGGAGGAAAACAAGGTCCGCTGTCCAGCTGCCGTCTATGAGAGCCGGCTGTCAATCACTCGCGAACTCCGACCAAACGGTCAAACTAGGCAGCGCTGATCAAATATGAATAAATATTATGTTACTGTAATGTCTATTTCTCACCTCAAATGTTTTCAGAATCATCTTGTAGTGTACTGTTTAGCTGTAAAATGAGGAAGTTTGTGACGCGGCCGCCATTGTAAAATCTGTTAAAGGAAGCCAAGTTCTCGTCACATGACCGGAGCACAGCCAATAGCAACGCTCTCTGCCGTCACGGGCTAGATTTTTCTAAAGCCTGAAAACAGAGCCATGATGAGGAGCAGAAGTCTAGTTTTCTCTCAGACCACTTGAATTACAATATGCTGAAAGGTTATTATGGAATTTTGCCAAATTATGCCAAAAAATTGTTGCCTACTGCCACTTTAATAACACTACTTTAGGAGCAACAAGTCAGACGGCGGCTGGCGGTACCGCGGTTTTGCACTTTGCATCTCACGTTACCGCAGTTTCACAAGCTTGTCGGAGAACTACGGTGGCCTTCAGGTAATGTAAAAATGTGAAAGGCTCTCTCTAGAGCCAATGTTTGGTTTGTCTGTTCTGGGCTACTGTAGAAACATGGTGGAGCAACATGGCAGACTCTGTGAAGGGGACCCGCCCCCTATGTAGATATGAAGGGCTCATTCTAAGCTAACAAAAACACAATGATTCTTAATTTCAGGTGATTATACACTAATGAAAACATAGTTATGAATACTATATTCCATTTCTGCTAATAGATCCCCTGAAATGTTATACATTGTTCTTTAATTGAGATCTTTGGCTACTCGGCCAGGAACAAACTGAAAACATACAATTTGTCACCCTATAAAGTTATAACAAACAAGTTTAACCAAACGTGGTGCAGTCTAGTCTAGCTGTAATAGCTCACTAGTCGCTAACTTTGTCTGTTGCTCGGCACAGCGTACAGTGGGTCTATCAGAGCTGTTGATGAGTGATAAGCAACACATTACACATACTCCATTGATCTAAAGATAATTAAAAAAAAAAAGATTACTACAGCTTTAATGTTTTCTGTTGTCATCTGTCTCTCGCTGTATGACTGTGTCTGTTTGCAGTGTGCGGCTGTGACCTGGCTCAGAGTGGCTTCTTCATGAAGAATGGCGACTACCTCTGCCCGCTGGACTTCCAGAGGCTTCACGGCACGCTCTGCAACAACTGTGGGGAGTTTGTGGAGGGGGAGGTGGTCACAGTCTTGGGGAAGACCTACCATCCAGCCTGCTTTGTGTGCACCTTTTGCAAGTAATTGTGGAAAAAATTGGGAGTTTGGATGCGGAATAACTTTTTTTTCCCAAAGTATTTTGTGGTATACGTCTGTCTCTTTCTCTGTCTCTCAGACAGTCCTTTCCCGCTGGGGATCGTGTCACCTTCAGTGGGAAGGACTGCCTCTGTCAGCACTGCATCCGACCCGTGTCTCCTACTCCCAACGACATCAGCTGTTCCAGCAGTAAGTGCACTCTTGTATGATTTACTCTGGACATCTAATCCAATGTTCACATCAAAACATATTTATTAACGAAGCTTTAAAATAGTCCCAAGACTTTGATCCCATGCAGACATAATCAGGCAATGGATTATGCTTTGAACATTGTGCAGCTGTGGTCACAAAACTGAGTTGACATTACCTTTAAAATCCAGTCATCCTCCTGGGATCCTGCCAGCTCAATGACTCAGTTTGGACTAAGAGATACAGCAGTACTCAACTTTCCATCTCAACTTGACCTTATCTACCTGACAACTATAGATAGGACAGGGATCAATAGGGGATCCAAACTCACAAAACCTCTGGATTAAGAGTCTCTCTTTAAGACTGTATAGAAAGGTGCTGATTTTTTTTTTAAATCCACAGGAGCACAGCAACTCAAATAGTTCGGTTTATACATGTATATCCAGAAATAAGTAAGAAGAATGGAGGTACTGGAATTGATCTATCACCAGATCAACTGGGCCCAACACATTTAGTGTAATATGAATTAAAAAATGTGAATAAAAAGAGCCTGTTCACATATCCAATGTTAACGCTTAATGAATATGTATATGTGTATGTGTGTTCCAAGACTGCTCTGGCTGCGGTCGAGACATCAAGAACGGCCAGGCTCTGGTAGCGCTGGGCGGCCAGTGGCACCTCGGCTGCTTCAAGTGTAAAGCGTGCCGGAAAGTGTTGAGCGGAGAATATATCAGCAAGTAAATACATTCATAATTCTTTCTCTACTGCCCCTCAATTGAATGTATTTTTCCTAACAAGAAAGGTTAGAATTAGAAATGATGTTAGCACCCATCACTGCTAATACACAGAAATGAATATGTGTTTTTAATATCTAATCTTTCAGGGACGGTGTTCCCTATTGTGAGAGGGACTACCAGATTCAGTTTGGGATACAATGTGAAGCATGTCAGAAGTTTATAACCGGAAAAGTCCTAGAGGTGAGAAATCTTTACCTTCAGTGAAGAGTGAGCTCCTGATTGTATCTATATTTGCATGACTTGTAATTTAAATAAATTTTTTGACATGTATTTTCTTAAAGGTTCTCTATATGATATCCAGAGCATTAATATAGCAACAAACAACTATTTGCTATGTAAAGATATAGAAGAGTAATGTCTACCTGAGCAGAGAATGAAGTCACACTCCCTCTGTGTGTGTTGAACTCCAAGCTTCTCCTCGCTTTGTTGTCATTGCTGGACCAGCCGTGCATGCTTTTAGTGCATGTTAGTGCATTTGAGCATGCCCCACTGGCTAGCTCACGGCCGCCGCTCTGCGCTGCTCTTATTTGGTGGCACCCACCCTCCGGTTCCCCCTTTAACACTGTTAGCTTTGTCAGCAGTGTTGCCTTTGTTTTCATGTTTAGTGCTGTTTGCACTGTTAGCTACGAGCCGGCGGGTCACCTGTCGCCATGTTGAGAGCCGTGCGGAGGCAATATAAATCCTCCCATCTCGCATTTTGCACCTTTAAAAGTCCTTTTTTCCCTCAAAATTTATGTTAATATGACTTGACAGTTGATGGTTCTGACACATTTATCATGACAGGTGCAAAAATATTGAGCTAACAAAGGAATCTGCTTACATTTGATGTAGAATTAAACAGAGTAACCTATTTTTTAACTTATTTTATTTTTTATTTTGACAACTCATCTTGACTGAATGTATTTATTGTCCCTCTTTAGTCAAAAATGTGTCTATTTATTCTAACTTCACTTGGATGTTTGAGATTCACTGTGCACAATGATGCATGTGCAGAGTTTGTTTTCACATTCATGCTGCTAAACAGGGAACGTTTCTCTATGTTCACCTTAAATCTCTGCAGTTTACGCAAGTGTAATGTGAAAACAGTTCAGTGACCATTCAGTAACATAGGAGAAATCTCATGTCCCACACATTTGCATATTCATAGATTCTGGGTTTTTCATTGTGGGTGAAAAATGTGGAAAAGCTGTATCAGATAGAAATTATTATTGAAATTATTAGCAGATTATTTTCATGTCTTAGAACATGATTGGACTCTTTTGAAGCAGGTCCTCACATTCAAAAAGGTTGAGAGTTAGAGTATTATATGTTCATTTTTGTTCTTCATAACAAGGCCTATCTCTGATGCGTTTGCCTCTCTTATCATCTGCTATACTGTAGGCCGGGGAGAAACATTATCACCCCAGCTGCGCAAGATGCAGCCGATGTGACAAAATGTTCACAGAAGGTGAAGACATGTATCTGCAAGGTCAGTTTGAGATGTAGGCTTGGATGAATACATACATTGAAAATGAAATGTTCACTGTGTAAACTGTGCATTTCTTTTGACTTGTGGAAATTTCTTTTTGCTATAATGTTGCTGCCTTCACAGGATCAACAGTTTGGCACCCGGACTGCAGAGACAGCAGCAGAACTGAGGACAGTTACATGGTAAGACCCCATTAACTTAACACTCAACTTGTGTGACATGCAATTTAATGTGTGTTAGAGGTAGTATGCAAACTTAGATTTCTATCAAATCAGACATGACAAAATATGATATATATATAACTTCTCAAAATACCTAGTTAAAGGGATAGTTTGGGTGTTTTGAAGTGGGGTTGTATGAGGTAATTATCCATAGTCAGTGTATTACCTACAGTAGATGACGATCAGCACGCCCCCAGTTTGGAGAAGCAGACAGGAGTTACTGCATGGAAGCAAAGCAATGTACTGCTGTGGATGGGGCCGGCAGCAAAACGTATTTTAGCCACCTAAAGAAAGGCCCACCTAAAAAAATCAATATAAGTTTAATTGTACACTATATTTAGAATATTTTTGCCGGTTTACATTGCCATCAGATAGCCATACAGTCTCCGATGGAGAACTGAAGCAGTTATCTATGCTAAAGCAAACAGACTCCATTGAAAAAAAATGGGTTTTTTTGGTTCGGATTCACTAAAGTCACTCAATAGCACAAACAAACTAACCTATCGAGGCAGCGATTGACCAGTAACCTGTGTGTTCTGCAAGGTAAAATTACAGTTTTTTGAAGTCTGGTGGCTTTGGCGTGAGCATCCATGGATACAATGGCTTCATTTCCCCGTCGTAAAGGGCTGTCTGACAGCAAGATAAAGCTGTGAAAATATTCTAAATATAGCGTAAAACTGATATTGATTTTTTTAGATGGGCCTTTCTTTAGGTGGCTAAAATACATTTTGCTGCCGGCCCCGTCCACAGCAGTACATTACTTTGCTTCAGTGCTGTAACTCTTGTCTGCTTCTCCAAACTGTGAGCGTGCCAACCATCATCTACTGTAGGTAATACACTGACTATGGATAAGTACCTCACACAACCCCACTTCAAAACAGCCGAACTATCACTTTAATATCCAGCAGGTGTAATTGCTGTTAAAAGGAGGATGCGACAGTGATATCTGTGTAATGATATCTCTTCCTTCCAGGTCAGCAGACCAAAAACACCATGTCTTGATTTCCTTTATCCCCAACATAAACTGAAGGTTAATATTGTGAGCGGGTGCACTGCACTGCACCATTTGCACTGATGGCTTTCTAGAGTGAGCAGGCTGTAATCTCATATTTTGAGATTAATCGCACTCGCTTGCTTCACATGCAACACTTTGCTCACCAGGCTGGCCAATTAGATCTCGTGCTAATTCAATGAAGCAAAAAGAAAACACTTTTGATACATAGAATAAGATTCCTAATCTTTGCATCAAGAATGATTAAGAATAGCTTTTCATCTGTAGAGCACCTGTACAGTATTGTTGACCAGGATGCATGCTTGGTTGTGTTATTTCATGCCATCTACTAGTACCCACACATTTCACAGTAATATACACCAAGTCTGGCTGATATCATTGTTAGGTACAAATATGAAACAATGCACATACTGTACACTGCTGTATTTGGATTCCTATGGTAGTGCTTGCTTTTACCCACATATAAGAGTGACAGGGACCAGATGTGAGGACCAGGTTGTGTGTGTAGTGATGAGGCATTGAGAGAAAAAAACGGAAGCTGTCTACCAACATCTGGATGTTTCCCAGCATCCTATGAGTCCAGCTAACAGCTGTATTTACTCCTTTAGCCCACTAGATCATCATCTGAGAGCTCCTGCTCCAGGCCGGGCTCATGCACTCCGGGGAGTCCCGGCCGAACCATCTGTGTAAGTTCTGGTGACGACATCTGCTCAACACCTTCCATGGTGCACAATTCACCGTGGTTTCATTTACATTTTGTTTATCCTTTATTTGTACAGGGGAGTCGCATGGACAAAGTGTCTCTCTTGCAAGATCTTGCTTTTTGTAAATGAAGACAAACTTTTTAGGAAAATAGCCAATGTGGTAAAACATTAAATAATCTTAAAATTAATTAAATTTTTCTGCAAACGCACTTTTTCAACTTTACCTTGACTGATCGGAATTAGTTTTTATCTTGTGAGAGAAAAATGTGATTTCAATAGTGGTTGAATGATAAATTTTCTCAAATCAATCACATATTGAACAGGAATTTAGATTTATTTGCTTAATCAATTTTAATTCATTGGCAATTCAGATTGAATTTGATTATAAAAACAACCTGGTGCTTTTAGTGTCCTTTTGTTTCCTCCATCTATGATCCATAGTTTGTGTGAAATAAACTTTACCCCCATCAAAACACCTCCAAATATGAGCCAAAAACTATTTACCTTTTCATACTTGAAATAAATAATTTATATATTTATATTTATATATTTATATATATCGCTCCGACATCTCTCCATTAATGCATGTATATAGGTCCTGTTTGTTCATGCGTGTGTGTATTTCGGGCCTGTGTGTTCTATGTACTGTGTAAAATAACAGAGTGAAAAAATTGAATTTCCCCTTCGGGATCAATAAAGTGCCTTTCTTCTAATCTGTCCACTTTATGTGCCAAAGACCAGACCAGACCATTGTGGTGTTGTGGGATTAAAGTTTCAATCCTCCTCCCTGAAGTCATGTAATAAGCACCTTTTGACCTTTGACCTGACTGCTCCTTCCACCCTCTGTGTCCCTCCTCCCCTCCCCTCTCCTCCCTGTCCTGGTCCCAGGCAAAAGTAGATAACGAGATCATTGATTACCGAGACTTAGCGGCCATTCCCAGAGTCAAGGCTATATACGACATAGAGCATCCTGATATGATATCTTATAAGTCTGTGAACGACAACTCCTCTACTTTGGACAACAAAGGCAACAGACAAGACAGGCAAAGCCCTGCAGAGGTAACTCCATTTAATGCTCCGAGTTGTATCTGGCGACATGTTTGTGTGTCATTGTTTTGGTGTTTTTTTTCTTGGTTTGATTTATGAGTCAAACCAAGTGTTTTGTTCTTCTGATATTTGACTGTGTTTGGCCCAAAATGCAAAGACATTTATCGTGGAAAAATGGTCAGATGTGTCTTTAAGTGTGTTTTGGAGCAATATGGCTTCTTCATTAATAAAACACTTTAAAGGGCCAGTATGTAGGATTTAGGCGGACCTATTGGCAGAAATGGAATATAATATTCATAACTATGTTTTCATTAGTGTATAATCACCTGAAATTAAGAATTGTTGTGTTTTTGTTAGCTTAGAATGAGCCCTACATATCCACATAGGGAGCGGGTCCTCTTCACAGAGTCCACCTGTTGCTCCACCATGTTTTTACAGGAGCCCAGAACGGACAAACCAAACTCTGGCTCTAGAGAGAGACTTTCGCGTTTTTTACGTTACCTGAAGGCCACCGTAGTTCTCTAAAACACTTGGAAAGGGAGGAGTGAGCGGAGGGGTACTCAGTTGGTTGCAATCTGCAACCACACCACTAGATGCCACTAAATCCTAGTCCCTTTAAATAAAAGTCAAGATCTAGGCAGATATACAGGGTACTTACTCTTTACTTATGTTTTTAAGAATTTGCTGATTCACTTATGCAATTACTAACTAAAAGTGGTTAGTTGCTATTTACTGTCATTGAGCATTCATTAATGATCTGTGCCAGGCTGCTTAGAATAATTGGCTGAAAGTTCCTTTATAATAAAATCCTTTTCACACGTCTGTCTTCATGTGAAAACTTCATAACTCCAAGTTTATTGATTTTTCAAATTTAGCTGAAGGATGACAGAGTTGAGACTATTGTACGTCTTCCTCTTATAAAACATTTCATATGATGCATAGTGGTTAGGATAAAGTTGTTTTTCTTTTTCATAACAGACAAGTTTGGAGATAGAAAGTTTTCACCTGAAGCGCAATCTACAGTGTATGTTGTGTTTCTTTATGGTTCATACATTAATATTTCTTCTTCTGTCGTTCTGATTTAGTCACCAGGAAACGTATCTGAAACCACAGAGGTAAATATTAATTTTATTAACTTTACTTAGTTTAGGTAGAGCACTTACTACTTACTACACACTTACTACAGGTAAAATATAGGTGCCAGATCCCCATTAAAATCATATGACTCATAGACACAAATTGATTTTGATTTGTTGAGCATTCAACACTGTTTATGTGCCTTTCTTCTTTCAAGGAGAGTTTTGATGACAGAAAGTGCATACCAAAATCTACGAGCCATGGGTCTTTCGGAGTTCACGCAAAGTACAATCGTCACAGCTACACTCCAAATCTGTCCAGATCACCACAACACTTCCACCGGCCAGGTGAGAAAAGCGTACAAAAGTAAAATGATCTCAATCGTTTTAATACCTTTGTAAAAATATGAACCTCCCTCTTCACACCTTTCCTCTGTTTTACCACCTTCCCTTATCTCCTCTACCTCCACAACTCCTCCTCCCACTTCTTTCGTGGAATAACAAACAGGGTTGATGCTTTCTCCCTCTTTGTTCTCTGACAACAAAGACACATGCCCCACTTCCCCTTTATGTCACCACTTTCTCCCTCACACCAAAGGTAAGAACCCATGCTCTTCTGCATCTCTCCTCCCCTCCTGGTATTGACTTACCGTTTATATTTCCTATCAAACACTTATATTTAATAGCAAACCCACCATTTTATGTTCTACACTACCAGGGACTGTGATGGTAAAATAAGAATTTCAACACCCACATGACTAAAAACAAACTGGTTTAAGGGTCAGAGTCGTGATTTAGATGGTACAGAGATGTGATTCATTTTATTGTTAGAAACACTGAGCCATCTAGTGGTCAAAGTTCAGAGACGCCCACTCAGACTCTTTTCATATCATATCCTACTGTAGAAGACAGCACAGCAATTTGTTCCCCAGACAGAAAAAACACACCATGTACCAGCAAGCTGCTTCCTTCAGATAATCCATTGATCGTCTCCTTTCTATTCCCATTTTGCATATTTTACTTCCTCTTTATTTTCTCTTGTTCTGCTGCCTCACCCACTGCTCACTAAATTCTCCCACTGAAAAAAATAATCCCTTGTATAAATCTACATCAAAGTATGGTATTTATAAAGCTGGTTTGATTGATTAAATAAGTAAATATATCCTGTGCCTGTTCCCAACTTCACTCACACATTGCTCTACAGCGCTGCCTATTTATAGCAGTGCTGGGATTCTTCTGAAGTCTGTTTTATCGTGTTTGACAAGCTCTGACCAGTTAATCGCTGGCATGTGTTTTTGGTGGGAAATGAAAATCACTCAAAAAAATCACTCACAAACCACTAACAACCCACACAGCCCTGATTTTTGTATAGTGAGCGGTGCGTTACTTTATTTAGTCAGAGTCTTTATATTCAATTGATTTGAGACTCGTTAAATGATCTCGATGAGCATTTCTGAAACTCCACAATTACACAAAATTAAACTGTATTTAAGAAAATGTTTACTAGGCTTGCTTTTTTTTTTAGCAAATGTAAATGTGTTGTGTGCTCATTATTGCGTCACCTTTTCGCAGTGATGGCCTATTTGTGTTTTTTGATAGGTGATGTAAAGGTCACTACAATTATTGTACATTTGATGAACCTGTACTGCACTTTGTGCTTTTTTGAAAAAGTAAACTACATGTACGGGTGCTCTATTATGCTGATTGTGGTCCCAGTCTTTTTTCAGGGAAACTATCCAAAAAGAAAATAATCAACTTTTAATGCATTTTTTTTTATGTAAAGTGCAACAGTTCAAGCAAAAACAGGGTGTCAAGTTACTCCATATGAATAATATTTTAAAGAGGACCTTTTATACTTTTGTGCTTTTTCCCTTTCCTTTAGTGTGTTATATAGTAATATTTGTACATGTAAAAGATCTGCAAAGTTACAAAAGCCAAAGTCCTCGCCAAAGGGAGTTACTCTCCCCCACAGAAACACTGCTCCTGAACTGCCTGAAGCACCTTGCTTGAAATCCCGCATTTTCTTCCGTAACGTGGTGACGTCACCAAGTAACACACTTGCATAATACCTGCCTAGCGGCTAGTTTGGCACAACGTTAAACAAAGCTAGTTAGAGCGGAGCTGGAGCGGAGTCCGAAGAGTTTGGTTTGTTTGACCAATCACAACAGAGTGGGCCAGCTGACCAATCAGAGCAGACTGGGCTTTTTGAACATACATGTAATTTATGTTCTAGTAGAAACCCAAAATACAAGTATGCACCTGAAAATGAGCATAATAGGTCCTCTTTAAAACACTGAAAGGGAAAAAGGACACACTAAAATAGGTTATTACTAACAATATATTATTTTGGTTCTGCTGTGTGATATTTTAGAATGAATTATTTGCTGACGCTGCACTCTTTTCTATCCACAGACGAAGGCTTCAACATTTACAGGAGGCCTCCAATTTATAAACCGCAAGGTATGATATGACCTTTTCATCTTTCAAGCAACCTTTTAAAAAGTTCATTGTAATGCTGCTTGAAGCAATTAAATTGATTGTTATCTCAGTTGTGAGTTTGTATTGATTTACATTGATTTATTCTCACTGAACTTTACTTACTTATGCAATTTTGTCATAAATCTAAAAATAAAGCAGTACTGAGAAGTTGGTTTTACAGAACAATCAGCAAAAGGCTAAGAAAAGAACCTGGCGAGGTATATTCTACTCAGTACGTCTAATCTAATTTGGGCAAAGAGCTGCGTCTGACTGTACAGTAAGTAGCCTCATGATAAGCTAATCTGTCTGCTGTTTCACTTTCACACAGATCCAAATTCCTCCACATCCCAAACATCCTCTTTGCCTGGATATGGTCGCAATGGCCTAAATCCGGTAAGAGCAACATCACTGATACCTAATAAATAATAAATAAATAAATAATAAAAAATAAATATATAAATAAAAAAAATGATAATAAATAAAATATTATTAATAAATATTATTAATAAATATAATATTTAAATAATTTAAATTTTATAATAAATAAAATAATAATAATAAATAATTCTCTCTAGCATTGTTGAGTAAGGCTATTAAAGGAACATTGTGTAACAATAAGGGGGATCTATTCACAGAAATGGAATTTAATATTAATAAGTATGTTTTCTTTAGTGTATAATCACCTGAAAATACAAATCATTGTGTTTTCGTTATCTTAGAATGAATCGTTTATATCGACATAAGGAGTGGGTCCTCTTCATGGAGCCGCCCGCAATGTTTCTACAATAGTCTAGAACGGACAAACCAAACACTGGCTCTAGATAAAGCCATTCACGTTTTTGTGTCGGACACCATAGCTCTCCTGCACGCTTGGCACACGGGAGAAGTTTAAGTTGGTTGCAATCTGCAACCTCACTGCTAGATGTCGCCAGATCCTACACACTGCATCTTTAAGTGACAGTCCCTTGATTCAGTCCGCTGAATTTAGTGCAAATATACATAATTTTGAAGTAGGTAATGACACAACTCTCACAACAAAACAATAAATAAACAAGTAAATTGAGTCACATGCTTTTTTATTGCTTTATGGTTTTTATAGGGTAGCTCCAGCAAAACACTAAAGAACATGAGGTTTGTCCAAGTTACAGCACTTCATGAATAGAATTAATGTTTTCCGTCCTCTTCTTCTCATTAAGCCGCAGTCAGCTGATTTCTCCCATTACAGCACTGACAGATTCAGAGGTAAGTATGTAGACATCTTTATTATCTATCATGGATGTTGTTGATCACTACAATGTGATGGATAATTCTTTAGAAATTAATTAGTGTTGCTTGTTCTTTACCTTTCCCCCCTGCCTTTCAGACTTCAAGGTATGTGAGAAGAAC
Source organism: Sebastolobus alascanus (assembly GCA_916701645.2). Lineage (NCBI taxonomy): Eukaryota > Metazoa > Chordata > Actinopteri > Perciformes > Sebastidae > Sebastolobus > Sebastolobus alascanus. The sequence continues at coordinate 1,113,124 of CAKAOJ020000153.1, forward strand.
TTTATGTGATATTGAATCACCCGCTGAGCTCACCTCACTGTCTACATGAGCATGTTTTATGAAGTATAGATTCAACTCAGTTTCAATTCAAAGATAAAGCTTGCAGACCTATTCATTAATATACAGTATATATGGCACACATTACATAACTGACTCTTTAACAATACATTTTATAAGTATACTTCACTTGCAGTAATTTGGCTTTGAAGTGAATAATCCTGCCATGTTATTTTCCCATTGCATGTGTTTGCTTCATTCTGTAGCTCTTCCATGACGGTCAACATCTATTAGCACAAATGGACAGAGGAGTGTCTATGCCTAATTTGTTGGAACCAAAAGCAAGTATTGTTTGTATAATTATACTGTAGAGGAGAGTTTTCACAAAGACTTGTCATGTTGTGTACCTTTGCATGCAGGTTTCATTATCATCCTCTCTTTATAACAGCATATGTGAAATTACACTGAGTCTTTTGACTAAGTCTAATAGAAGCAAAATCTCATATTTTATCCCTGAAGGCTGAGGCACTGGTACTATAGACTACTACTATGCATGAAAACTATGCAGTAGTTTCACAGGATGCATATTTGCAGGGTACATGATGTTCTAACTCCATCTCGTATCTCAATATCTCATAGCATACTGTACGTGTAAGATTGTGTTTAGGTGTAGCTTGTGCGATAATCATTCTCAACCAGTCTTTGTTTTGTGAAGGTCTACCCATATGAACTGCTTGCAGTTAGTAGTAGAGGACGAGGGAAGCTTCCCAAGGATGTTGACAGGACAAGACTCGAGGTACAGTAACGTGTGAGAAAAGCGTTATTATTTACATGGCTGAACAGACTGCTTTGCATTATTTTTTGTCTGTATTTGCAATTTGTTGAATATAGCGTAACACCTTCACTGCACACTGATGTTTGCCAAAAGGGCAAGAGTTCAAGTGCAAAACGTCTTTTAAAGAGGACTTATATTTTGGGTTTCTACTAGAACATGTTTACATGCTTTAATGTTCAAAAAGCGTATTATTTTTCATACAGTACCTCTTTTCACACTGAAAACCTCTGAAACGCTCTGGCCCCCCTCCCAAAAAGCCCAGTCTGCTCTGATTGGTCAGCTGGTCCACTGTTGTGATTGGTCAACTGAAACAAACTCTTCGGACTCTGCTCTAAGTAGTTTTGTTTGAGGGCGTGCCAAACTAGCTGCTAGGCAGGTATTATGCAAATGTTTTACTTGGTGACATCACCACATTACAGAAGAAAAGGTAGGACTTTATGCTAGGCGTTTTAGGCACTTCAGGAGCAGTGTTTCTGTGGGGGAGAGGAACTCCCGTTGGTGTGGATTTTGGGCTTTGTAACTTTGCAGACCTTTTACATGCACAAAAAACTATATAACACACTAAAGGAATGGAAGAAGCACAAAAGCATAATGGGTCTTTTTTAAATGTTATTTTTTTAAATAAATGCTAGACCCTAAAATACTACACATACCATGACTAAAACATACTTGGTTGATAAATTCCTTGCCAGTGGCATCATCTGCTGAAAGGTAGGTTGTCCTTAAAAACGAGACGAGGACATACAGTATTAGATTCAGTCAAACCTACAGTGTGAGTTTTATTATAGAATGAGAAACGCACCAAACAGATTATCTGTGGAGCTTTTCCGCAGTCACTTTATTCTTTAATTCTTTCCTGCTTTCCTTTTCAGCGTCACCTATCCCCGGATTCATTCTTAGAGATCTTTGGCATGGAGATTCAAGAGTATGACATACTTCCACTGTGGAAACGTAATGACATGAAGAGGAAGGCAAATCTCTTCTAAATGCTGCATGTTTTGACTCATTGTTAATATGCAGTACATGTCATGTGTGATGTACATTTTGATGGCCCCTTATGTGTATTTCTTTGCATTTGACACACATGTTTTTGGACACCATATTGTGTTTCCCAGTTAGTTTCTCTAGGCTATTGTAATTAATAATGTTTAAATGTAAAATACCTCAAAGCAGATATGAACATGAGAAACTCAACTCAACTTGCTATAGTCTTGGCTTCGCTAATAGATAGCCATTATTATTAGCTCCATCTCCCCAGAGATTACGTTCATATTGAACGATTCAGCTGTTTACAATTTATTTCCACTCATCATAAAAAAGCCCAAAAGTGAAAAGTATAGAGAGCGTAACATGTTCATCTTTGTTCACCTTGGATTATGATCAGTTACAACGTTTTTGAGGGGAACTATTGTAATGCTTTTTCAAATAATTTATTCCTGAAATATATGCAAATGGCAACTATAAGATGGATATGGTTAGGCACATGTAGTTTAATGCATGAGAAAATTTATTTTCTTGCTTGCCTTCTGAAAATGAAAGAATTATTGAGAGGGTTTAGGGTATTTATGGGGTTTAAAGTCGGAGACATTCATGTCTAAAATGGTTGTGAAGCTGGTTAAAGTTAGCTTGTTCTAATTAAAAGCCTTTGTAGATCATTATTATTACCCTTATGGGATAATACATCACGATACCTGATGAATGGTCGTATGATGGTCCCTCAATGTTGTCGTTGTTACTTATATGATATTTTTGTTATTCAGTTGATTCTCACTTTGTTGTCTCCTGGTTACACAAACGTTTAAACACAAAACTGAAAAGAGAAGATCTTTATGTCATTAAATGATCACTGAAATGTGCTTAATTGGACTGTTAAAGGAATAATTAAGATGATTTCACACTTTTTTTTGCTTTATTTTTTCCCCTGACTTAGCCGTGATATTTTTCCCTGTATAAGTTTCCTTGACACTGCTGTCCCTGCACACCACCTCAAGCGCCCAAAATAAAATCTTGCACTTCTTACAAGTTGAGTAAATTAATGTCTCTTTATTGACAGAATGAATTAAGCTGTGTACTGTATGTATGACGATGAGGTGTCTGTTTTGAGGCCATATTTTTCTGCATAATTTCAGATTTTTGGTGCATTTGAAGAATCTTACATCAACTTGGAAAATTAAAAAAATTAGGCTTCTTGATCTGGTTTTCTATACTCTGCAGAGACTCGCTCTCTGCAGTATGCATTTCTTTAGCATGCAAATATCAGTCAGAATCAGTAAAGACAATACAATATCATCTTTTCTATGAAGTAGCTGAAATTCTATTTACTACCCAACTTTCCTATCTACCTGTCAAAATAGAGAGACAGATGGCCCAGCTTAAGATAAACTGCTTTATGGAAGAACACAAGCAAAAGACAACCAAATTACATCAGTGTTTCCAAACTCAACTGCTACAGTAGGCCTAAAAGTCTTCCATGACTTTTGATAACATTTTGTTAAATTTCCGTAATTTTAATAGTGTAATAAAATGCCGCCTATTGTAATGAAAAAAAAGTAGTAATTTGATTTTCTCGTGTGACTTGATAAGGCAACAGGTAGTGTACCAGTACACTGCAACATTTTCATACCATCACAACATTAAGCAATACTTAATATTTCCACTCCTAAATCCAACAACATGGTGGAAGAATTGCAAAATTCCCTGACTTAACTTCACCTGCTATCTATCACTCATACATTCCTGTTTGCTTTGACTCTGACATATTTCTGCAACATGTTTTTCTTTTTCCTTTTCCATCTCTAAACGTGTCGGAGAGCCATTGGAAATTTAACACCAACAGATGGTGCTCTGGAGCTTGGAATCAAAGCACCACTTCAGGATTGCTTTCCATGTTTAAAAGGAACATTTGCCAGGCTGAACAGTATATTTGAGACATTATTTTTCTTTACCTGCACCTATCAAAATGTCATGTAGTAGTAGTAGTAGTAGTGTAAAAATAGGCTCCATCACGGTCCCATCATTTGTAACTTACTAAATCAGCCCCAATAACACGACAGATGGGTTAATGTGAGCAAATTAAATCATCATGAAGTATATTACATTCATTCACATTCATACATTTTTTATGTATGTGTAATTTCAAAGAGTATAATGTTACAGAGTTTGGTGTCATGTTAATATAACATTTGACATATATGATGAAATTGCTGTAGTGTGCTTTTGTAGCTCATTTGTTTAATTGTAGATCATGGAGGAAAATCTCTGTGTAGTAGCTACTTATGGCTCGAGACTTTTGCATGCACACACACCATGAAACGTCAAATAATCAAGGTGTTATCATCTCTATAAGTATTATTTTCATCTGAGGTAACAAAGTTTTGACTGTTTAGCAGCCAAGTTTTCAATGTAGGGAAAAAATAGAAAAATATATAAATGTTTTGACAAAAAGTTTTTGTTTTTGTGTTTCTTGTCCTGTTGTTGTGGATTTTAAAGATTAGCACACTGCACAAAAATAAAAAATAACAATAAATATCAGCTAAAGAAATAACCTCTACTAATAATGAGGGTAACCTGAATAAATATAGTCTGCAGTCTGTCTTTTCAGTTAGGAATGATAAATATTAGCTCAGGCTAATATTAATAACATCACAGTTTTAACATAGAAGTTGTTTTTGTTATCATGGGCTCTTTAAATCCCACCAAGCTTGAGCGAAAGTAGTGGAGATTTTTGAGGCTTTCTATTGGACAGTTAACACATGGGCCTCGGCTGTGGGCGTGTGTGATTGGTCGATGTTGCTGTCACTCACTACTCCACTCTCTCCCGAGCACCTCCCACCTCCATCGACTGGTTGTTCGGCCCAAACGAGGATTTTCACGAAAACATCAACCGCAGACTGCGTACCAGGGCCAGCGGGAACGGTGTTAACGACGAACGGGACCCAACACTATGGATCCAACGGCGTGACAGCGGAGTCTATGGCGGTTTTAAAGTTGGATAACGGTGTTTGGCCTTGAAGAGAGACGTTAGAAGCAGAGTTAACGGCGATGAATGCGGTATCACTTGTTATACAGAGAGACGGAGAGAGAGGGGCCAAAGTGGACTCCCTCCCTCGGTAGAGCCGTTCCGTTCCGCCCGATGGAGGCTGACGGGACCTTTGCAGTGAGCTCAAGGCCCGGAGTGTCACCTGTGAAACGTCGACACCTTGTTGGACATAATTAAGGAAAAGACCGCGCACACTTGTCTGCGCTTTCGAAGTAGAACTTCTTCGTAAGTTAACGTTAAGCTCGTGTACAAAAACAAAAGTTAGCAGGTCAACGTTAGCTGCGGGAGGCGACCCCTCGCGCAACATGACTATTATAGATATCACTTAACGAGAGGTAATTCACCGCCTCAGGTAACACACAGGACAGGTGAACAACGCACTATTTAATGGACTTCTTCTTCTGACGGGTTTGTTTTAGGAAGTTGTCCTTATATTTTTCACCAGCAGCGAGTTGACTCCAACTCATTTGGCTGCGAGAATTGAGCAGTTTTGTTTGTTAAACGTTTTTTTTTTCACATCAAGTTTCACCTTCTCCCGTCAACCATGTCATTCAAAGACAACCCTTGTCGGAAATTTCAAGCCAACATTTTCAACAAAAGTAAATGCCAGAACTGCTTCAAGCCCAGAGAATCACATCTGCTGAACGACGAAGACTTAAATCAGGTGAACATTTTTTTTTTTTTAACATTGTATATTTCATACTTGTGATACTGTCTATGTTACCTTTATTAATGTGAAAGTGTTTTGTCTCTGTTTGATGTGCACATTTCAAACGGTTTGTCATGTGTCAGTAGACCATGAAGTGCAAAGGTTAGGTTAATTGAACATAATTAGTTTCCAGCCCAAGGGCTATTGACCTCAATTCATGCAGATATAGGCCTCATCCAGCCCCATGCCTTCCAGCACAGTAGCGCACTATCAACTGCTTTTGTTGAGTCATTTGGATTATAGTTATTTCTGTGAAATCTTTTTTTTAAGTTGCTATAATGTCCCATGCTATAACACTTCCTTTTGTCATTTTGCCCTTTGCCACACTGTTGTCAAGTTTACTCCTACAAGAATTGGAGACTGGTTTTGCTATTACCTTATGAAGATATTCCAACAATGCTTCCTACTGGACTGCGTTGTTGATATTGGCACCATTGTGAATGTTGGCATCAGGGCACACATAACTCTGTTGGCCTATATCGTGATCATTCCTTTTGGTAAGCTGTTTAACAGGACAGGTTGAATGTCACCAGGCTGTTTATATGAACAACACCTCTGTGACTGATGCTTCTTCGTTCACATTTTCCTGTAATTTCCTCCATCATGGTGACCAATGGCTCCTCTGTTGGGATGGAAATAGTCTTGAGGTTATTTGTCCTTCTCAGTGGAATTTCTGACCCGCTGGCTATCAACCTCATCCTTTGATGACCCAGTGAAAGGTTATCATCAGCGGTCAGAAGCTGAAGACCCGGGACAGGCTGGCCATGTTGTTCATTGTTTGAGTCCTACTACAAGACGATACTGAGGCCCCTGTGAAACTCATCCTGTACATATTTCCATCCAGAGCTTTTGTCATTCCTTTGGCCGCCCCACTGATTCACCACTGCAGTAGTCATTTATGATGTGGGGTAATAAGATGTTGGGGGGAGGGGGCATGGCAAAATGAACACACGCGAACACACTCAAAGGGCCTCTGTTTAACCACTTAACTAACCATTGAAGGGTAAAAAATGACCTAGATTCATCTCGTCTATTTCTCTTTCTCTCGGGAGGAATTGCCATTCGGGCTGCTGTCAGGTCATGTGAGGAGAGATGGGACCCTCAGTCTCAGTGTTTCTCCCTGGGCTTTAGACTAAGGCAAGGAGGAAGCTTGTGTCCCCATGTTAGTGTGTTTCCCTCTCAACACTTGCCTTTGAGTCTCATCTAGGGCTGGGATGATCTCCCAAATTCGATAAGATCACGATACTTGGATGCCGATTCGATATGTATTTGGATTTTTAAGTATTGCGATTATACAAGTATTGCAATTCGATATTATGATTTATTGCAATTTTTGTTAATTTTTTTAATACTAGACCATGGGAAAAAGTTGAATCATACACTTCTAAGGACTTTTACTTTGGAAAATATCTAAATTAATACAGTAAAAATGTTTCATTTTCAGCATGTATGTAGTCAGATGTCCTGAAGTTAAATATATCAGTCATTGTCAGGCATTATTTATTAATACATTTCCCTCACAAATTAGTGGTATTTTCTTTTTAAATTATAAGGGACATGTAATGTTTTAAACTACTGGTGAATATAATCCATCAATCTTATTTCCATATATGTATTTTATATATACAGTTTTATTAACACCTTATTTTGAAAACCGGACATAGTCACGTGTATACTTCCGCTAACTTTACCAAGTCTGTCGCTAGCTCTCCCCGTTAGCTCCGTTCTCTTTATACATCCATGGTCAGCTCCGTTTGAATGCTTTTAACATAAATGTCAGTATATGGGTGCTCTACAGTTGTAGCGAAGGCTGATTTGTCCACAGAGATGCGAGTGACGGCCGACTTGACCGCACGTTACCGCAATACGATAACGTGTCCTGTCCATGACAGAGTTAGCATGCAGCTTAAGCCACGATGTCTAGCTCTGCTTTTCCTGGCAATGTGTGAAAGTGTTTCCATACTTTACTGTATGTGTAGTGTTTACCACTTTGGATTTAAAATGTGATGGTGCAGGTCGTATCCACACGGCCCCTCCGCCGTTTTCTACTTTGTCGTTTCGGCTCACTGCAGCCGGCTGCATTTTGTTTTGGTGACAAAGTTGGAACGGATATGACATCACGTTGAAATGAAGCAAATATATTGATTCTGGCATTAAAAATCGATTTCAAAATCATTAAAAATAAATCGTTATACATAAGTGAATCGTTTTTTTTTTTTTGTTTTTTTCCCCCACCCCTAGTCTCATCTTTAAGGTGCTTTTCCTATGTGTCACCTCTCAGGTTGTCTTTCAAAAGTTGGAAGTTGTTTCTCTTACATGTCTGAACAAACTCTTGACTGACTGTCCAAGGTTAAAGCTAGGACTTCTGATTCCTATTATGTCATTTTGTTTACAAAATCACTCAGCTGAGAAATATGCTGTACCACCTATAATCAAATGGAAAAGAGGATTTCATGGTGGATTATATTTGGCTTTACGTGGGTTGAAGTTATGACTGTAATCAAAACCACTGACTGAGGGACATATAGGTGCCAGCCGGCTGTAAATGTCAGGGCTTTTCGACTTGATTTGCAGGCTGTTGTTGCGCAGACTTGGGATTGCTGCTGGATTACATAAGGACCTTAATTTGTTAAGCTCTTTAGGTGTAGGTAAGATTTGAGTGTAAACATACTTAGTAAATGTGTGCTCATGTACAACCCTGCAGTGGTTATGCAGGGCTTTTTTTGGCCCTGCAAACAAATGCTGACTACTAGTATGGCTGGAGTTTAAGTACGCACCAGAACGATTTAAGAAAGACTGCCAGGCCAACTTGCATTTCTCAGTTTGAATTGCAAATCTGGAGCCACGAAAGCTCCCAGGCTCTGTGCTGCTTCTCTCTCCTGTTTCTCATCCACTGTTTTTCTTGCTAACTTCTGCCTCTCGCTGCTCCCTCCACCCACCAGTCCACCCACTTAGAGGATCAGAGGGAAAATCATGTGTGTTAGTCTTTCCTTTTTTTTCCCAGGGCAGCATGGTTCTCTGGAATACAGCCAGCTGGAGAATGTAGCCTGCAGTCAACTCGAGGCAGCTAGTGACTAATACACACCTTCCCGGAGTTGAACAGAAATGTGTGTCGGTGTAATCCTGTCTGATATTGGAACGCAATTTGAAGCCTTTAGAGACTAGCCTCCAGTTGTGAATTCAAATGTGCACAATTGAACTGTTAATCGATATGTTAATGTGCCTGTTTGCTTTCAAGACTTTAATTGTGTTTTCCTCCTCACCAGGCAAAACCGATATATGGAGGATGGCTGCTGCTGGCACCAGAGGGAACAAATTTTGACAATCCCTTACACAGATCTCGGGTAGGTGGTTCCTTTGCTGGACTTGAAGCTGACTATGTTCAGAACAGAGCATAGTTTTGCCTCTTCACCTCTTTTTGGCCTCCTTTTAATAAACATTTGGTGGAGCTTCATGAAAACAAAAGGGTATTGTTTAAAGGGAACAACTTTATTTGATCCATTGTCTGTAGATTCTGCTCATGCCGAGAGTCAATAGGTGCAGTAGGCCTACTTATGGTTTTGTGTTCAAGAGCTTTGAGTGAGATGGGTAAAGTTTAGCGCTGCAACGATTAATCGCTGAAAACTATTTTGATAATCGATTAATTGGTTTGAGTAATTATTTAAGAAAAAATCTCTGATTCCTGCTTTTTAAATGTGAATATTTTCTGGTTTCATTACTCCTCTATGATAGTAAACTGGATATCTTTTAGTTGTGGACAAAACAAGACATTTGAGGTCATCCTATTTGGCTTTGGGAAACCCTAAAAACAAATAATTTTAATCGAGAAGGTAATCAACAGATTAATCGACAGTGAAAATAATCGTTAGTTGCAAGTTTAGTATATTGGGGCAGCTCCAAGGACCAGGAAAGTTGAGAAAGGCAATTGGCTTGCCTAGCCATTTCTTTAATTTTGTTATCTATTCTGCCACTCATTTGACATCTGTCAAACAGGAGGTCTGGTTATTGTGGCTCCTGTAGCTGTTTCATTGATTCAGCAGCTTCCCGTGGGAGGTCCGGCCCTCTATCAGAAGAAGGCAATAATGAGCCTAATATTGACTTCATTTCAAGAGTCCTGCTCTCCCCTAGCACCATGTAATGGGAGACTTGCTCTGTTGCGCCGCTTCCTTTATCAGCTCCCAGATTATACTGCGGCGGTGCATCCCAAAGAGGAGTAGAGGGAATGTGGGGGAGGAGAAGGAAAAGTCCCAGTTCTCACAGCCACACTGATGGCTTCCATATGGGCTTTTGGGAAAAGCACCTCTGAATCCTTCAACTCAACTACTGTCAACAGGCTGCTGCTGCTGCTGCTTTGACATCACTAATGTGTTCTGCCTATTCTTACAATCAGCGTTTGGTGTATAATTAGTGGCATGTAGTGCTGAGGTGAGCAGGTTGGTCAGGTTTTCACTGACCAATAAACAAATAACAGAGAAAAAAGAGCTGACTTGTTGGATGAGTCATGTTTTAGGACCACTTTAGTCTGACAGGTTGTGGGTCTGTGGCTGTAACAACAACAACACTGTAAGCCACAAATCTATCATCTTTTTAATGGATATGACTGCAGTGTCCCTTTAACATCACCTGTGAGGCTTATCAGCCCCCCTATTGAGACCTTCCGATGCCTTTTAGGTTACAAAGCACCTCTCAATATTTCATGGATCAGTTGGAATCGGAGCCCAGGATATTTAACACTGAGACAAAACGGTGTATTAAGATAAGAGGGGGGCAGCGGAGAGCTCATCAATCCAATGAGCAAGGAGATCAATGGAAACTGTCCCCATATCATTTCCACAAATATCGACAGAATTACCATTCTAACCAAGAGATAAAATTTGACCTTGCAGTTAAAAAAAAAAAACGATAGGCTTCATCTCCCCACGGTAGACTGGGATTCATTAACATTGTGCACTTAATGTGTTTTGCGCAAACACTGACATGTTACTGTCCGATATCAGTTCAAGGTTGTGTGCATTTAATATCCTGTAAGACAGACTCATTCAGCTTAGACATAAAAACAGGGTTTTACTATCTGTGCTCAGTGTTCTTTTTATTGTTGTGTTATTGTATGTTGTTGTGTTATTTTTTCCTCATACATTTATAAAGAAAAACAATCTGGTTTCCAGCTAGCTTGAAAAGCTTGTGATGTGGTAAAAAGTATGCCAAGAACTGGTATGCCACTGCCATGTAACTGTTTACAAAAAGGCTTGCTAGCCAGTGTGTATTTATTGTTTGTACAGTATGTGCATCAGTGTAGTGCCCAATTTTGATTGGAACATTTACAGATTCATTTACTGATCCAATGTACAAATCTGGCTTTATAAACTAAATATTTGTCCATACTTGTAACAGTATTTGTTAAACTTTCATGGTTAAAATTGACTAATAATATAATAAGCAACAGCTTTCAACCCCATGCTAAATCTTTGCACATTTTCACATGTGGCTTATTGTTGGGATTGTTATGATATCTATGATGTGAACATGTCAGTAATTCAAGTATTTCTTTTTTTTTAATGCAGAAATGGCAGAGGAGGTTCTTCATCCTGTACGAGCATGGCTTACTTCGCTACGCTCTGGATGAAATGGTGAGTGAAAGCTTTCATCTCATCAGCTGCTGAGTTTGGTTTGCTTTGACTAAAAAATGCTAAATATAATAAAGGCTGATATTCGAAAAATGGCCTGGTATCAAATCCTAATTGGTGGCATGTGGTCTATTTGAGCAAATCAATGATGGCAATGATGGCTCATGTGGTAAATTCAGCATCAGGTACTGTCCATTTACACAGCTCTCTTGAGGTTTTTTTAAACCGTTTTCACCCACTAAACTTATGATTGATTCCTATGTGCTTTTCTTTCTCTGTGTTAATCTGCTATTAATGACACTCGGCACAATATCGATCCATGAAAGGGAAGTGATTATGCCCATTTAACTCCTGGAAGTGTTTTAATGTGAAACTGATGGAGGAAGTGTTGAGTTTGCATTACCAACATACAACAGCAACAGAAAGTTAACACAAAAATAGGAACAGATCACAAAATAGGATGGCTTATTACGTAAATATGAAGAAATTATAAATGGAAATTGGATCCTTTTATTTAAATAATAGTGTGTCTCAAATAAAGGCCTGGCACTCTTTTCAGTTGAGTTAAATAAAGGCCCTGACCACTATTTGATCATTTACAGCAGGTTCTGTTGTTGCTTGATTTACTATATAATACATCCTGTGACAGTAAACTGGCTAGTTAAGTAATTTTGACTCAAGCAGATTTTTGCTTTTTCATTTAATTTCCAGTTCTTTTTACAAGAGCATGTTGCATTACAAAAAAGAGAGAATTAATTTACAGACTTTAATCATTGGAAGTGTTTGATAGTTTAGGTTGAAGTGTAGTCTGAGGAATACCTAGAGGTTGTGATGGGCTCACTGCCACTTGACCAGGCCGTCGCCTCCCTGTTAACACCAGCGCTTTCTATCATACAACAGAGTAGTTAGTGAATGTGTTAAACACTAAGCCAACTAGCACAGCGGTGTCGAAAGAAATGACGTGACACATATGGTGTTGATAATAAAAGTCATGTGCCGAGCTGTGTGTGTTTGTTTAAGTGGCTAACACACTTATTGTGCAAGAGACACATGATAACTTCCTGTTCTGAAAGAAAAACTGGAAAAAAAACACTCAATGCCAAGAAGATTAATGTCTTTAGTGATCTTTATTGGTGCCAGCAGTCGATTATGTATCAATAATTATGAAATGAATATGTAGATTGACTGTGTCTCCTTTTGAGTTTATGTTTTTGTAGGTCACTTGTTTGAATACTAAAGTTTATATATGAACTGCAGCACGTTGGCACGCTGGATATTGATTGACCCAAAGCAGCGCTCAATCGTTTGTTCTAAACGTGGATGTGCTTTGAAATGAGGTGAAAGCAGAAGTAGTTGAAGCAGCACTTGCTTTGTTGCTTTTGACCCTTTCATACTGTCTGTGACGTTCTCTGGCAGAGGAGAGAGATGCTGAGAGGGTTTATGTAATACAAGCAGCAGGAGCTAGGGTGCTGTGTTGATGTTTTTTTCTTTACTGTGCCCTTCAGGGTCATATCATTATCCCCTATAGAAATCTGCTACATGTTGAATGGAAAGAGTAGTAATTGTATAGTGCGTTTTTTTAAAACCAAGGTTTTTATTTTAGTAAATATGCCAAAAAAATGTTGGCCTAAATGTCTTCTTCAAACTGGAGCTAATAAATTGCATTTGTGAGGCACTGGTGCATTTGTGAGGCACTGGTGACACCAGAAGAAGGATGGATGATGTGTTTACTGTAAGAGAGAGAAAAGGGAAAAAGGCGGATGTCCTCCTTCCATTCATTGTTCTCTCTGGATGTCACTCTTCATCTTTTCATCTCCGCTCTGAATGCAGGATCAAAAGGAGCAGGGGTCTGGAGCTGGAAATATCAAGTGACACTAAATATAGAAGCTCACTCTTCAAACCAAACTCATTAGAATAATTGTTTAGTGTTGAATAAACAGCTGCACAAACTTGGCTAATTGGCATACATATCCGGCACTCATTTTCTGTGGACAAAGAGGTAAAATGAATATTTGGACTGCTAGGGTAGGGTTAGAAACTGTGAGTGGCATTATAGGATTTCATAAATTGCAGTTTAATGCCTTTTTCACTTGTATAGACAGTATAGGTAAAATACATTTAGCGCTGAAACATTGTGTGAAGGTTAGGGATGTTAATAATTAACCGTTTAACCGTTAACCGACATTAAGCATTTTAACTAATTAACGCTATCGGTTAAAACGGTTAAAAGAAATATTAATAATTAATTAAAAAGCTGAGCGGCTCAGAGGAGCGGCTCGTCACTTTAAGGAGAAATAGCTGGTCCACCTTAACAGCCCGCCTTAAGAGGCGGAGCCGGAGTTGCAGGATACAGGAAGTTGGCTCCGGTCTCTCCATTGATGTCTCTCCGGCTCGCTTGAGCGGAGCGGAGGAGTTGTAGTTTCGTAGCATCAATTCACAATAAAACTGACAAATAAACTGTACACCCTGCTACACCTACGTTCACAGCTATAACGCCACCAACAACCTCACACTCACCGCCAACACACACACGGTCTGTTGAAAACTGGCTAAAGTTACGCAGACTACGTGTGTGGCGGCGGCGAGCACGAAGCCTCCGGCAACGCTAGAGCTGCTAACGTCGCACAAATACACACACTATTTGTTGGACACTTGCTGAAGTTATGCAGGGCAGACAAAGTATCGTTACGCTGGGCAGACCCACAGTTGACAACCTGCTAAACTAAACTAAATGTGCGGTGGAGACTTTTACTGGGAAAGTGGCTGCATGTCCGCGACACTACACGCAGCACCGTGGCTGCTAAATTAACGCTCCCGGACAGGTGAACTGGGGACTCCCGTCAACGAATATCTGTTGTGCTTCTGCAGCTGGTGCACCGCTGCATGCGAGGCACAAATCTTGTTGGTTAACGGTTAATAATCGGTTAACGAGGGTCGTTATCGGTTAAGAACATTTTTCAAAATTAGCATCCCTAGTGAAGGTACAATAAATATTAATAACACCGGAGCAGTTTGAGTGTGTGACTCATTGTAAAGTGGTTGGTTTAGTCGCCAGTATTGTTTTGCCTTTTTTAAAGTGATCTCAGCTTTATTATTGCAACATTTTGTTTGCGCAGTGATGCCAAAATTCAAAATATTATTACACCATTGATGTGCAGTAGGTTATTTGCCCATACTGTGGGTGTTGGGTATGGTTTTGAACTTTGATACACAGCTATGTAGTATGCATATAACATGGAGTTAAAATATTCAGTGCAAATGCTTCATATATCAACATTAAATACAAGAAAGAGACCAACATCATAAGATCAGTTTAAATGCTGTATTGTGAATGACAGCGGGTCAAATGTAAAGACTTCCAGCTTTCGCCAGTCTAATGTTGCTCCAGACCACATCAGAGCCCCCATCTGAGAGCACTGGTTGGGGTTGTAGATGAGGAGGTGCCCCTCTGTTTTCCTCTCGGCCTAGTTTTATGGCTCTTGTGTCTTGGCTCTAACCAAACCCAGATGGACTGCGGTCCCAACCTGCAGGATGTGGCACGGCTCTGGGGGAAAGGAATGGGTTAGCAGAGGCCTGGGAGAGATCACAGTTTTTGAAGCCATCGATTTGGGGTTGCCCACCTACGGTGAACACCCAACACGATGCACCACTGTCATCATTTTATGCTAAGAGCAGCTGTGGCTGCTAAGAGCAGCTGTGGCTTTGAAGAGCCATTGTGTGCAAGAGACAAGTGGTAAAGAGAAGAAAATGTAGCTTTAGTAAGAGAAAAAGTGTTCTGATTGGAAAGATGGAGAGGGTGAATAGCTGAAAGTGTTGGCCTACATAGAACATGTGCTGCCATGCAAGGCTAATGTGTTCGTTGAAAGTTGAAATTTGTTGCGTCCAAGATAGCTCACTGAATTTTAGCACTTTGTTTTTTACGAGATGTAAACATGGAAATGAGAACTGTATTCACAAAGTCCATACTCAGTTCAGTCTCCAGTATTTGCTGAATGTACAAGCTAGATTTTCCCAGAGCAACCCAGCGCAGTTATTTCAGGGGAGCGTTGCCAAGGCAACATGTTTTGTCCCTTTGTCCAGCAACCGTTGACCATGGCATGTGTAACATGGGACAGAGTTATTCTCTGTTCTGTGGAGAGCTCTGGCTGTGTCTGTCCTGACTGTAGGGATACAGGACAGAACACTCTGGAAGCAAAGCACGAGTGTGTGGGCTGAGGTCGTCTCTAGGCTCAGTCGTACTGTGAGCTTTACAAAGTAGCTGTAAAAAAAAATGTGCATGGCTGGATCGGACAGAGGTATAGTTTGTGCTGAGCTGCGCACGTTGGTGTGTGTGTGGCTGAATGCACCTGGGGTGCTCGACTGCAGAGGCTGTGTCAGGAACAGGTGTTACAAGGTTTGAGAAACCCTCAGCTGTAGCCATCTTGAGTTAACACTCTTGAGAGAAAGTGATCGTATAATCTAGGGATGCTAATTTTTTATTTTTTTTCTAACCGATAACCGACCCTCGTTAACCGATTATTAACCGTTAACTGACAAGATTAGTGCATTGCATGCAGCGGTGCTATTTTTAGTGCCTAACAAGCCGCCCAGCTGCAATGATAAGCCGATGCACAAACAGGTTAAATCCATAATTTATCGCCAGCTGCAGTGTATGCGCAAAACAGAAAACTGAGTCCCCAGTTCACCAGACCGGGAGATTTACACGATGCTGCGTGTTTTGTCATGGACACATGCTGCCATTTTCCCAATAAAAGTCTCTACTGTATCATTTAGTTTAGCTGCGAGGTTGTCAGCTGTGTGTCTGCCTGGCGTAACGATAGCGAGTGTCCGACAGACCGTGTGTGTGTTTGTGCTACGGTCGCAACTGTAGCGTTGCTGGTGGCTTCGTGCTCGCCGTTGTCACACACCAATACGGTCTGTCAGCGTGGCGTAACGTTAACGAGTGTCCGACAGACCGTGTGTGTGTGTGGCTGCGATGAGTGTGGGGTTGTCGCAGGCGTTATAGCTGTGAACATAGCAGTGCAGTGCAGTGCGTGTGCATTTTATTTGTCGGTGAGTAAATGCTACAACTCCTCAGACCCAAGCCAAGCTCCATTGTCTGGCAACACAATATTTCTTTTAACCGATAGCATTAAAGATTGGGTCTATGATCTTGGAGAGCTAGCATAATTTGAAAGTAGCATCGCCTCAGGAGCTCCGTCTAAGCCCACCCCCTCCCCTCGAAACTCCTTCCAAGGCAACGCCCCCCACACACATGCACGAGCACCGCCGCATCGTAACTACTTCACATTTTCGTAGCTATTTCATCACTAAATTCACTTATGAAAAATGTTGAGGCGAGAAATCAACCGTGTAGATTTAGAATATTGACAGTTTTACGATGTTAGATGGCGAATCAAACATTTGCTCCACCGTTGTCGGAGTTTAGAAGCTCCACAAACTGCCGGCACAGCTAGCTAGCTCCTGCCGGGATCGATACCTCTCCACCCGGGCATTCACTCACACAGACCCCGCTATGAGCTGGCTGGAGCTCTCTCAAGAGACCGGTCTCGTAGACAAGGGGCTTTTATTTCCTTGTTGACGGATAGTTCTTTTAAATATCACAACACAAATGTCCATTATAAATTAACATGTGTTTATCTGCCTTTTTGGAGTTGAAAAGCTCCACAATCACCCGCGGGGGGGCGGTAGCTCGCTGGAGAGCCGGCCACAGAGCAGCAGAGTGGCGAGGGAAA
Organism: Sebastolobus alascanus; assembly: GCA_916701645.2. Taxonomy (NCBI): domain Eukaryota; kingdom Metazoa; phylum Chordata; class Actinopteri; order Perciformes; family Sebastidae; genus Sebastolobus; species Sebastolobus alascanus. The sequence goes on from CAKAOJ020000153.1 coordinate 1,130,063, forward strand.
GAGCCGCCTCTGAGGGGGCAGAGAGATACCTGCTGAGACAACACGACCCTTTTTAACATTACTCTAATATCTGTAGGGAGATCAGTCCACTCGTTTGTTTCTGTAACTGAAAAAGCAGTTTGAGTAACGTAAATGTTGTGGATCAATGTTTTATATCCGCCGTCTCCCCTCGTTGATAATCCTGTTTGTCTGACTTCACTATGAGCTGTTAGAATAAATAGTTTAAACCTGCAGTATCTTATAAAGTAAACGAACAGAACATAAACAACTAAATCAAAGTTGTATTTTTCGATAATATGGTAATAGTGGTAGGAGTTCGTGCTCGTTGTCCAGTGTTTTAAGAGCTGAGTTTTCTCTTCCATTCTCCAGTAAACGTGCGGCGGTGACGCGCTTTGAGTTCACGCTGGTGCACGCTAAGGGTAGAGTACGAGCAGGGAGGCAGGGAGGCATCTGATTGGTTCTTTACAACTGGGCACAGAGGCACTGACTGGTAGACGTTTTTACAGGATTACAGCAGCTACAGATGACGGATCTTTTCCGGTCTTTTTTCAGAGCTCATAAGAAATGGATCGCTGTCGGGGTGTAAAGACCATTTCTCCAATATAACAGATAGTGTATACTGGATAACTCGTACACCCCATCTTTAATCGGGCAAATCTCTTAATGTCGGTTATCGGTTAAACTGTTAATTATTAACATCCCTAGTATAATCATTTAGAGGTAAGGCAATGAACAACATGAACAGAGGCCTTCCAAACACAACTGTGTAAATAAGCTGTTCAGGTTTTTTAAGTGATGTGAGAAACACACATACACACCCAAAATCCATTATCACCTCGTGGTGAGGGGCAGGTACGTGGGTGTAAAGAACTCTCCAGCTCAACAAAGCCCCTTTAATGACATCAGTGCGAGTTAAAATGATCAACACCCACACTCTAATAACTGCTTTGCGATGTGGTCCTAAATACCCCACACAACACCTACCTCCCATTGACCTTGCGTTGACCTAATTGCAACCTTTTCTTGCGGACACACTCGCACACCCCTCATCATATGATCTGGAAATATTTTTTTTTACAATGCCTCAATCTCTGTTGTGGTCTCTGAGTTCACACTGAATCACAGCCTCAGTTTTATTTACCTGAAACTGTGTTATTGCTGTTGACCATTGTGTACAACATTTCCTCACTTTATTTGGAGGCAATTGGAAAAGACGATGTGTTCTCCTGCTTGTCAATTAATGTGTTTAAATCAAGATTGAACAAGCGCAGTATACCTGCAAATAAAATGCTACCTATTGAGGTGCACTGCACAAAAGGCCCATTCAGAGACGCTTGAATTGCATTTGCCTTTAGACTGTATTGACTACGGTTGACTGTCTGTACCACAGCCATATCCCTTGTTAGTCAAAGGAGAACATGATGTCCTCATGACATTTCAGTCGTTGAAGTCATTCTCATTTCATCTTAGCTCAATTTACTGTGTTTACTGGAATTGAAATGGTGGACCCCTGCCCCATAGCACAATCCAAGAACCGAGAAAGTTTTGACAAACTTCCCTCCATTTCCCACACATTTGTGCCTTCTTTTAACTTGAGGCACACTATTCTGTTGCCTCTCTCCCGAATCTTCCAGACATGAGCATATACAACCAGTGAGCAATGTTTGCCCTCAGACTTGTAAGACCTTTTGACACACTGAAACATGCATAAAATCTCTCGCTTCTCTAGCCCTGATATACATGAAATTCAGGGCTATTTTTAACCAATTTTGAGGAGCTTTTGTCTTGTGTTGGTTTGGGAATGAGGAGAGTTTTTTAGGCAATGGTTGAGTGGGCAGGGCCTCTGAGCTGCGTTGTTGCCTTCAGGCACTCTATGCAGGGAATAAGTGGAGGCTGACCACCCCACCCCATCAAATTAGGGCTACTTATTGCTACTTATAGCTCCAGTCTTCAACTCACAGCAAGCCATGGGAAACAGCGGGCAGAGAAATAAAGGCTGCCTGGAGTACACAAGTTTGCGTTACAGTACAAGATGGAAAGATGGATGATTTAGGATTGAAAGGGTAAAGAATAAATGAGATGTCGGTCACCGCTCGTGCTGATAAGACAGTGTAGGCCTTCCATATTGGATCATTGTGGTTTGTTTACTAAGTGTGTGTCCTGGGTGAGGCGTGTGTTGGTTTTATAGAGATATGGTGCGTGAGAGTCTTCTTTAACCCCTGCCCTTCCTTCCCCAATGTTCCAGTAGGAACTGATCTGCTGGAATGTAAACAGCCATGGATTACAGTGGGGTCACTGTTCCCATTGCACAAAAGCCACAAAACCATGGGAACAGCCATTCACACAGCTTGTAATCATCAGGGTCTACAACACTGTAACTGCCACTCAGCCCCACATCCCAAAGCTGTCATAAAAGAGCATTCCCTTGTTTTTGTTTTCATTCACAGAAATGGGGAATTTTTTTGTGGATTCTTGTCACTGTTTTATCCCAGGAATTCCCAAGCTGTCGGCCAGGGGAGGCTGACCGCAATGAGGGTGCAACAGGCAGGGCGTTATCCACTCCAGTTTTAGCACGCACTGTGCAGGTATCACGACCAACCAGTAGTAGAGTCGAAAGTGCAGCGACAAATGTGAGAATCCTCACCAGCTTTCCCACCTGCAAACACATTTTTTGTGAAACAAAGTTATTGTAAATGTTTTGGTCAAAATAACCAACTCTTTTTCTAATTGACTGTATAATTTTATAACCTAATTATTTGCAAAAGTATGCCAGCATGGATTGAAAAGATATTACAACACAGAAGGTAAACTGGAAGAGGTAGCAACACTGTGAACACACTGCATGTTGCGCCCTATCTGACTGTCAGGGTGGCAGTCTACGGGCCACCAAATGATTGGGACTGCTTTTTATTGGGAATTGGGAACAAAATTACTGAAAGAAAATCCTCAAAAATTCCCCATTGGTGATGCTTTTTAGACCGTTCTCTGGGCTGATCCTCTGTACAATGATACACTAGGCCACCTCATGCGCACAAGATCCAGTGTGAGCAGGTTTTAAAGATACTGTACCACACCCAATGCTTTCCTGTTTCATCAGAAAAACAGGCACTGTAATGTGGAGGTGTCATCCTAAGTGTCACCAGAAAACACAATGTCTTATCTTTTGTAGCAACTATAGTAACTTAAAACAGGATTATATTTAGTTTTTCTTTCTAGATGTCAAGTCAACAAAGCACAGTCTTGTCTACACAAACCAAGCTCGATGTATAAGTCTCCCCGTCAAATCAAGTCAGATCAAAGCCAAGATGTCCACCTTACTCTGTTTGATCTCACGAGAGATGATCGACCTGACATGGCACCCAACAAACTTCTACAGCTTCTAGAAAAATCAGACCAGAAGTAATTTGGTAGTCTGAAACAATCGTACATCATTGCTTAAGCAGAGGTTCTTAACCACCACATTGATCGCTAATCAAGGGCCTTACTGTCCTCCAAGTGACCCAATATGCATGTCTACTTTCCAACTCAGTGCTTTGCTTTCTGAAGAGACACAAGTTTACCATTACCAGGAGAGTATGATTAAGCTGAATACAATGAAAGGTCTCATGGACGATGGGCTAGATTGCCTTTTCACTTGATAAATGACCAATCTGGCTCTCTGTTGGGCTTTTGGTCTGACTTTCCAGTGTCTTTTTATCTGTGCTCTTTAGTTTTTGCCTTGGCTTTAGCCACTACATCATTCCGGACGTGGCCAAGATAAAAATCTTATCTCCTCCACTTGTTCCCTGTTTGAATACTTCAACTTCTTAGGTCAGAAGTACAGTAACCCTGTCTGGCTCAGGACCAAGTCTGCTTTACATTAAACATTAAACTCCTGAGTTTAGCCTGGATGTGAGCATCTATTCTACATGGCACCACTTTGGTCACTTTTATTGTCTTTATCTTTAAAAGTGTCATTTAAAGCTGTTACTGTCATTAGTGTACAGACACACATGGCGAACTGCCCAGAAACAAGACCCCAGCTGATTTGAAACCAAACTTAACTGTGGTTTTGGTCTTGTTCTAATGTTTCATGCTTTCCAACTGACCTCCCCCTCACCCACTCCCGTTCTACATTTATTGTGTGTGTGTGTGTTCCACAGCCAAAAGACCAAATGAGTCTAAAAATAATGGCTTCAAATTACTTATTAAATTCAAATTACAGTCAATAAAACAGCATTGTTCTCCAGTATGGATACTCAAACACACAGAAAAGGGGGCTAAGCTGCCCCTCTTTGATTGGATGCGCAGAAAGTGCTCCCATTGAAAATGGGACAGAATTCATTGACATGTATTGACCTGCAAATGCAAAGACAAATTGGTGCAACTCAAACCACATCAACGAGTAGGCGTTCTACGAGTAGGCGTTCTAATAAGGTTCTACTTAAACTTTGAGCTTCAACCAATGTAGGCTGTAAGCAAGTGGAGACGGTCCTTGTGTTCAACTCTGTGGTCTATCATTATATTGGTGTTCACTGTTGCGTGAGCCTGTGGACAGGATCATTTAACACAGGGCACTAGGTCTATCAGCGCCAGAGTAAAATAGTACTATATTGCCCATAGCAAATGGTTTCTTTTAAGGTATCAGTTTTCTATTGATGTGGGATTCCAGTTGGTGAACTTTTTCTTAGTGAATATGATTGCCATGTTGGGCTGAGCCAAACGCTTGATGGCGGTCCACTGTTGCGCCAAGGTGAGCAGTCCTTAAAAGGCTCTTTTTTTTCAGGGTGTCTTTTTTGCCATCCTCCTCTTTGTACCCCCTTCATTTTCTTGTTCTTTTTAATGATTTCCAGCTATTCATTATCCAGAGAAAGGCTGGCTCCAGGAGGCTTTGGCTAAACCAGTGCCCACTCTCAGTCGCATGGTCCCCACTTTTACTTTCCCATTACTCAGTCCGATTCACTTTCCCTTCCTTTTTGCCTCCTCACTTTCTCTCATTCTGCCACTCTCTCTCGCATCTCTGTCTTTCATTCCAGCTCTCTCTGGCCAATAAATCATTTGTGTTGGAGAGAGCAGCCAGCAGTATTGTGCAACTTCTCTCTCCCCAAACCCTCCCTTGTCTATAAAGCCAAACACGGCCTGACTGACTGCTCGCTCATTTTGTTCTAAACACTAGACCAGGACACTGACAAAAGGTTTCATTTAAAGCATCAGGGTGAGAGGTTAGCCAGCTCTGAGACGGGCACTAATAAACCAGTGGGGTAGGTGTCTGCATATGCTATGGTGGGGGTGTAGGGACCTTAGTAAGTGAAAATACTGCTATTGTGATTAACCCACAGATGCACACCACTCTAGCCCACCAGTATATTGAGGTCATATTTGTGATTAAACAACATGTAGCTACACAATTTCTGCTCATAAGCTATACAGTAGCTGTGTGTTTTTTAGGTTTTGGGGATGGATGACAAGAGTTGATTAGTTACATCACTGCAGTACGACGTCTCTATTGGATGAAGTCCAGTTGTAACCTGGCCCGAGACAGAGTGTCTAATAGACTGCTGCCTTGTGATGGCCTGCAGTAGCCACAGCTGCAGTTGAATGTCTTTCCGAGATGCAACAGGTGCAGGTGCATTGGATGACCTTTAACCTTTCACTTCAGCTTGGCGACCTGCCAATCAAACCACCTGTTGAGGTCGGAGCTTTGCAGCCAAGGTATTTTTAGAAAGAAAGCAAGAAAGTGCAGCCTTGGAGTTGAATCTGGTAGAAATATCTAGATAGAAATATTTGATATACAGGTGAAACTGTCGGAGTAAAAGCTCTTACTACCATTTCTGGGCCTTGTTTCATCTGTAGGTCTTGCTTGTAAAATCCACATAGCCTGCAATGTAAGTATGTTGGCTTGTTGCTAATTGTTGTTGGGTGAGCCACTCGCTCGTTAATAACCCACTCCAGCTTCCTCAGGCCCTGGCCCAAAATTCCCATCTCAAGCAGCCATGGACTGAACTGCCTCCAGCCTCGGCACCTAATCAGCTTAGTGCTCTCTTCTGTGCTTTCTCTCGGCTTTAAAGAGAAAGTACCAAAAATGCCCCCTCTATATAAAAAACTCCAGTCCTTTGAAATATTAACTAATGAATGAAAAAACATCTGAAAACAGATTGATATGTAATCAAATAAAAAAATAAAAACCACTGCAATAAATTTCAGATTATTATTCTAATACCATAAATTAACACAGAAATTACGAAATGGGCCATCTTGTCTGTTTCATCAATTTTGAGCTGTTCTTGCAACATAGTGTGTTCAGCAAATACTTAGACATCTTTGACAAGCTGATAATCTGATATGCTAAAATATTGAGATGTCCAAACAGGAATAAATCTTCTCAGTTGAGTCAGATGGTTTGTTTTCTTAATCACTTAATTTGGTATTGAACCTCAATTATTTTTGAGTGCTGATCAAATATTGTATGTAGCACTGATTTAAAAACTGCCATGTGCCAATGGTTGGTCATTTTCTTAGTCTTGTTTAATTATTGTTTGATAATATCGTGTCTGGTTTAACCACAAATTTGTCAATTACATTCAATTCAATTTACATACAGTATTATATTTAGGAAAAGTTATTGTTTTTGCTGTTTGTGTTAATGCATTCAAGAGGTTTGGTTTATTTTGTGATATGATTAAATGGTTTTGTAGAAAAACATATTTATTCTCAGGAAAATTAGGAATCATAAGAAGTATTTTTGGGTATTGGTAGAGAAACTTGAGTACTGTACTAGTTTTGACATTTTGAATGCTATCCAGTCCTAGAACACATAAAAACATCTGGAAATGAATTTTGCCCCAAATGTTTTGTTAGTTAATGAATCTTCTAGCCTCTAAAGTTATCTGCTGTCAGCACTGTTTTGTGCAGGTTAACTGCTTACCACCAGACCTGGGCTTGTAGGAAGCTGCTCTTCTGCCCTGTGGAAGACCAGCTAGCTCCAAAAACCGAGGTATTAGCTGAATTCCCAAAGGAACATTTTCCTATCCCTCCCCCATTTTCCCTTCTCTTCTCCCTGATGGGCTAATTTGCGTTGATTTAGGCTTTGGCAGATTTGCAGTCATTATCAAAGAGGTAGTTGAAGCCTGACTGCAGGTCTTATGTAATTTCTTCACTGTGCAGACTGAGCACAGCTAGCTTCTTGGAAATTGTATTGAATTAGAGAAAGATATTTCTATGCCTCTTGTATTTTGATAAAAATAGTTTTCATTGGGACCCTGCGACTTTACAATAGCAACAGCATATAATGGGTGCCTATTCACCTTGGCCTACTTTCCATAGTGCTGTGTCAGAGCACTGTATGGGAAGCTGCAGTAATCCAGACACTGCTGTTTTGGGGCACACTGTGATCTTGGAACAACTGTTTTTTGCAGTGGAGACAAAACGCTGATCCTAGAGCTGCAACTCAAGGATTTACTGCTCTAGAAGTCAGTGAGTGAATGGCACTCTATTGGAGAGAACATTAATATACTTGAAGAACATGGCCGGTTAATAGTGGTGTCCATCTCTCGCAGGTTATCCAGTTGTAATCATTATTGGCCTTGTTGAAATGAGCTTATGTTGGTGCATGCTGTTAATGGAGGTGTTTTATTTAGGACCTAATTGTGTCATCAGTTTGACATGCATTTGCACATACCTGTAAATAAGCCACACTTTCCTGCCTCCATGGTCCACTACTGGGATGTGTGACAAAACTAAAATGTTTCACAACACCTAATTTAGAGATAGCAAATGGCAACAAATATGCTGACTGTTGAGAAAACTGATTCACAATCTGCAGCCTAAATCATTTCACCTTATGGATTCTGTGTCAATTTTGGTTGAATTATGGGGCAGTGTTTCGTTAACAAATCCAGTGTAAGTTTTTTAAATTTACTATCTCTTTGATTCACGCCTCAGGCTGGCTGCTTCTCCATGGCAACAGTGGCCGAGGCTCATGGGTACTGTAGTATTTTGAGCTGTCCACCATGCCAAAATAACGGACAGAACATAATTTCACTGAAACAAAGTTGAAATAATTAAAACCGGTTGCCATAACACAAACCTGTAGGATGGAGACATTATCTGGGTGAGTTGTTTATATGTTCAGTAACATTGAGGATATTTAGATTTAAAGAAAATATTTAAATGGAATACAGATTTTGGGAAAAACACTTCGCCTACCACTTCACAACTCTGTTAAAGTCACAGTTTAGGGGACCTTCGTGACTCAAGACAGCTAATGTAGCCAGCTATCATGTACATTACTCTTTGATTAAAAGTAACCTTTTCGTACACATTGAAATAATTGTTTTTTACACATCATGCAAAAACGTAAATTTCAATTAATCAAATTAATTTGATGTATCGTTTAGCGAGGGTAAAAACTGAACTGATAGGTGGAGTAAGCGGACATAACAGGTATCGTTCATCACAGATGAGGAATGAAGAAAACACCAATTAGAAGAAAGATGTTTACAAATTAAAACACAGTAATTAAATTGAGGACAGTCTATATTATTAGGCATAAGTGTGCATAGAGGAAAGAAGCAGCTTGGCGAATATTAGATGGAGTCGGATAGCAGAGAAAGGAAAAAGTTACCCGTCTGGAAAACCACACACACACTCAATAATTCTACTAGTCTGAGTCTGAACAGCCAACGCTGCGCAACATGACACAACTCAATCGCAGCACCTGTTTCTCCACCTTGCCCATCCACTCTGTCACCACCCAGACATACACTGACTGATTTCTCAAACTCTGCCTGTGTGTTTTATGACTTTACACGATTGATAAAGCTTAATTTACAATGCTGTATGTAGTAGAATAAGAAAATAATGTACCATAGAGAAATTGTTCTATTTGGTACCAACACATGCATTTGATTATTCTGGGCTTGCCACAACTGTGGATTGCCAAAGATTTGTAGCTTCAGTACAGTTGCATCTGATTGACCGATCCTAGCCTTTCTATTTGAAAAGAATCCTGCTGTACTAGCCAGAGAAAATGGTCTTCATCCTCCAACTCTCCCTCGTCTTCCTCCTCCTCTGCATTTGTCGACTGCTGGCCTCCTAACACAGCATTAAACCAACCACATCCTCTCACCGTTCTCTATAAGAGGAGCAGCGCTGCTACCACCCACAGTCCTCTCTGAAATACCTGGTACAAATATGTGTGAAATGCGTGGTGTTTGGATTTATTTTTCTCTGAATATTGTGTCGATACAGTGAACTCACAGTTAGCCTTCACTGCGGTGCTGTTGCTGTGTAACCAGGCTTAGAGCAGATGCATATATAGTGTAGCAGTCATCTAAACGTCTTGAATGCATATCAGTGGAGTGAGGTGTATCCGAGAATGCCTGGAGGACTGTACTTGGCCCTGCAACAGAGAAGTCAGATATCCACCATATGGTTCAGTCTGATTTTATAGCGCTATAGGTTTGTCTAAAGTACAGGCAGGGGGTTGGTATTATAGCTGAAGCTAAGGTAAATACCACTTGTGATTGTACTGGCTTAACATCTCACTATTGGGGTAAAATTATAGGACCGTGAGGACTCTAGAACAGTGATGATTGTAACCTTGTCCATGATCAATCTGTCAGCTCTAGTTCCTGGCCTGATTGCAATGTATATCTGTGTTTGTATGATTATTGTGGACTTGGGAAGGAGAGTGAGAGACAGTGGTTTGATGTTCCTCTGTAACAAGACTAGAGGTGACTCCATCCGTCTGGCACCTTAGGATATATCCCCGCAGCTGGTTGTTGCTCACTGGTATCAAAAATGTGTGTTTACCTCTGTTGTCCTAAGTTGCTAAGGAAAGATTTATTGCATAATTGCAGTTGTCGGTAATGAGCAGAGGATGTTGGACCCCGAAGAGACTTGATTCTAGTCCATGTCCATGAGTCAGGATGAAGCAGTGCCATCAGCTTTCTTTTTGGCTCCCAGGTCTTCAATGATCAAAGTCAAATGGCTTTGGATGCAGGGTGATGAACTTGAGGATCCTGCTGTTACATGTCCAAAGAAGAGTAATGTAACTTAATGAGTGACGTTGTAGCTTTTGAATTTGTCACCAACGCTGGCAGACAGCCTGGCACCTAGTACCAAATAACAGATGTTTCTAATCAACTTACAGGTGTTCATCACTAACTCGGACAATATTTTAGGTGTATTCATACTGATAGAAAATGAATGAGAAAATGAGGTGAATGTATTTTTAAAAAAAGATGTTGCAATATGTGACTCAGTCACATGACTAAATGCCATTTCATTCCCTCATGCTCTTCATAACTGAGTCAGTTTAACTGCACTTTTGCTTTCCATGACTAGAAATGAGTCTGTCAAACCCAAAAATGTTGCTGGCAGAGGAAGGGAATTTGCTTCTCAACCAAAATTGAGAGTCGACCATCAGCCAGCTGCCAAAAGAAGCAAATATTTCTCCCGCTGTGTCATAAGGGAGAATGGGATGTTTTGCTAAGCTGTGGAATGGCCAAGAGTGAAGGAAGCCAAGGGCGCAAAGGCATGCTAATTACCATTTTCTAAACAGAGAGTTGGTTCCCAATGAACACTGTTGTAATGATACACACCATCTGGACAGAGATCACAAGACGTATGAATACTGTATGGTGCGGAGCGGAGAGAGAGGCCTAAAATATGCAGTGGATCAGTTGTAGTTCCTGAGTGGGTAAACTGGGAATAGTGTCTCCGTTCGCTCGTATTACATGGCAAAAGAGATTTAATTTTTTTTTTACTTTGAGCACTTTATAAAAAAAATGTTTTTGATGTGAAGCACCTCATGGAGCTGTCTTTTAGTGTTAAAGCTACTGTTTTTTTTTTTTTTTTTTACATATTACAGTTGTACAACACCAAGGCTGTGTGTCCACCAAAGCGTTTTTTTTCCCAGCTGAAAACGCCAGGCGCTCTTCTGAAAATGCTCAGCTGGGAGCGTTTGAGAGTGCTTTGGAGGCGCAGCGTTTTTTCAGCTGAGGCGCTTTGGTTGCGTCTGGTTGCTATGATACGGAATACCCGCCGAAGTAAACCTGTCGGCACAAGGTAGAGTACTTGCACTGGATGAAGGGAAAGCTGAAGCACGTAGGGAGAGAGAACGGACCAGCCGGTGTATGTGGGTTCATTAGATTTTGTGGGCGAGGAAACATCTCGGCGAATATGATCATTCGGTTCAGATTCAGATCTACTTTTTTATCTCACATGGGGAAATTCATTTGGTGCAGTGCTCCAGACATGAGGACCACATAAAGTCCACAATAAAAATATTAAAAACAATAGCACAACATACACAATAAACCCACAACATACTCATAATAACATTTGATCACGTCTTTGTGGTAGGCTATTTGTCCCGCCCCTCCTTCACTGTGGTTGGACGGCTTTTAAAAAGTGACAGTGATGAGTGTAGCATTTTACTCAAAGTTGAACTTTTTTCGACTCTTGGCGACTTTAAAAAAACGCCAAATGTGCAGCGCTCAGCACAGAATAAACACGCAGTGCTTCGTCACGCTGCTGGCGTTTTTAACATAGTGTAAATATGCAGCGCTCCCATTGCAAAGCATTAAAAAATACCGCTTTGGTGGACACGGCCCCTAACACCTGTTGGCTAAAACAAAACAATAAGAAGGTTAAATTAATTCATAAATACGTTTTATAATTAATCAATTTAATACTCATATGTACTTGATGCAACGATTGACAATATTTCGATTTGATGTTTGCCATTTAAGAACAGTATTCTGGTAGACTGTATGACATCTAAAATTGCACATCTGGCTGCTGCTTTCAGTTAATCTTTTCACAGATGTATATCCCAATAAATATTGGTGCTGATGCAAAATGCCCTCCTGCCCCTCCATTCATCACAGAGTGGCCTAGAGAAACAAAATCTCTTTCTGATTTGTCCCTGCCTCCACTTGAGACTCAGAGTCTCCCACCCAGACAGCATTCATATTATTGTCTGAACAGCTTCAGAGACTAGAATAAGTTTATGCTGCCTTCATAATTTCCATGCTCTGATCACAAAAGGACACTTGTTTGGGCCTCTTGTCTCTCGGTCATTTCCTTGTTGAGGGTTAAGGGGAGGAGTGGCTCTGTGGACTGTGGCGGCTGACAATCCCACATTGTGTGTACTGCTGCTGCTTCACAAAGGGCCCATTGTGGAGAGCGGTGGCCCGGGAAGAGGGGACCGGGTCTAGGCAAGGTGGCAGAGAGGTGTGGCTTCGGGGGGCCTGGGTCTGGGGGCTAGAGCCGTGGTGGCTGGCCCAAAGTAGGGGCGTGTATTGGTGCTCAGCTGACAGAGTGCTGGGGCAGGGAGGGTGCACACGTGTGAGAGGAGTCCCGTGCTGCTTATATACATATACTGTACTCCTACACAACCTGCTTTATGTAAGCACTCAAATCTCCCTCAGAGGTGAGCAGCTTTATGAAAATAGGTTTTTAATCAGGGCTGTTGTCAGTCTCCGATTTATTTTCCGCAGAGAATCTGATGCTGTGATTATAAAACTGGGGGCTTAAGCTGCTTGTACAACTGTTCCCAGAATTTGAAATATTTTGCTGTTTATCCTCCTCTGACTCCAGCCCAAGGACAAGCCCACATGTGTTGCGTACTCTAGATTTGTTTACTCAGACAGATGGCCCAGCACTCCAAAGTCAGAGTCCACAAAACCCCTTTTTTCTGCTGCACTGCTGTTCTCCTTGACCACCAGCTTGAGACTTAATCTCCCTCTTTTTCATCCTCTGTCCCCAAACCTCCTTCCTCTTTCCATGTCTGAGAGTGACAGGGCTCTCAGGTCAAGCTGACGCCAGTCTCTCTGTCCAGTCTGAAGCAGGCCTAGGCCCTCGCCCAGCTGTCCTGAGGTCTATTTGTCTGTCTGTCTGTCAAGCCCGGCTGTTGCCCTGGCCTCTCACCTTAGTGTCAAGAGCCCTCTGTGATTTTAAAGCCACGTGTATAAGAAGTTGAACCAAAACATAATGGTCAACTGCCTCTCTGGCACTCTTGTTTTACCATGAGAAATTGCAAAGGCTATACTACCTGATACATGCTACTCTTTTTTGCTTACTCTATCCTTGCTCCAATTTGCTGTGCCAAATTTTGACTGTGCTCTCTGCTACACTTGCACTATAGGCCGTGGTAAAAGCGCTGAGAATGAAAGTGACATTTAACAGTAACGAAGTAAACAGAGCCTCTCATTTGCCCTCAGGGTTGGATCACCACAAGCTGTTAACTATTGACTTCTCTGTCCACATTAGAGGCTTCAATTGCTCTGTCGCTGACAGGCTATGGTTATGCCGCACAAATTGGGTCCTTGAGTCAGATTTATTTGGTCACTAACAAACTTAAATGTGATGCCTTTTAATTTTGTTTCCAGCTCTGTCTCTTAATATATTCCGATCCACTGAAGGCTGTAATTTATCATCTGTGGCTACCTGGTACTTATAGCTTGGAACCACTGTGGCATTTTGGTGTCTATAATTCTGCCCGTATGTTTAGTGCAGTGAAGGTAGGGCCCGAAAGCTGTTCAAACAGCCACCCATGCCCAGTGTGCTTAGCTATGCAGTACTCATTTACTTCATTGAACAAATATAAATCCCTCAGTCAACATGAGATTATCAAGGCTTCTTTCATTGCTCGCGAAAGTCATTTGGAGGTCAGACTAAGTCAGTTTTCTGAGCTAGTAATATTTGTGGTAATGTCTTGTGTGTGCAAATACTTACTTTTTGTAAGTACTGTCTTTCTAAGGATGCATCTGCACAAGTACTTTGCACATAGAAAAATATAATTTTACAAAAACAGTATGACTACCACAACAGGTTCACTTGGAGCGATGCAGTGCAATGGACTATATATAGATTATCTTATCTGTTCCAAGTTGAGCTATCCATTCATTGTAAATGAGCCGTGCCTCCATACAAAAGCCACTGTGTGCTTACATAAATCTGCATCTAAGTCATGTACACAAAGTAGTATTATTGTGGAAGTCCTGTGGTCACATTATTTATGGCTGACAGATGGCATCCATGTCAGTGAGCATAGTTGGGTTTACACCTCACAGCTAGTAGGCATCAGACAGATTAATCTCAAAACCGCTCAGTGAACCCATGAACTTGCACTGTTTATAAATGGAACAGACGGGTCCTTTTCACAGGTCCTTTCAGGCTCTTTCTAGTGGTAAAATATACAACATCGCTGTGTTTTTGGGATGAACTACCAACACTGATTTATACAGGCTATATTCACATTGGAATGGATGCAATGTGAATAATCTTGTAAAACCGTCTAATTCATTTGATAAATAATGTAAATTAGTATGATTTAAAGCTGCAGTTGGTAAATATGAGCAAATATGATAAAAAATGTATTTTTATAAAACTGTCACTATATCCTGACAGTAGTGCATGAGACAGGTAATCTGTGAAAAAAAATCATGTTCCTCTGTGTTCTCCTCGTGCTCCTAATGGCATTTGCAAGTATTCACCGCACCCGAAGGAAAACAACCAATGAGAGCCGAGCTGTCTCTACAACAGCTGTCAATCACTGCTCGCGAAACTTGCAAACTTCAATCAAACTTCCAAACTAGGCAGCGCTGATCAAATATGAATCAAGATTCTATTACTGTAATGCCTATTTCTCGCCTTTTTGTGTACTATTAAAGCTGTAAAATTAGGTTTGCTCCAGCCGGTGAGTGGTGCTTGGTTTTGGCTCGTTTTCAACATGGCGGCCGGGTCACAAACATTTTCAGCGGAGGTCGCGAGTTTCGCAAGCAGTGATCGACAGCTGCTTAGAAACTGCTCGGCTGTGATTGGTTGTTTTCCTTCCGGCACGTTGAAATCTTGCACTAGGAGTACACAGAGGAACATGATTTTTTTCACAAATTATCTGTCTCATGCACTACTGTCAGGATGTAGTGACCGCTTTATAAAACTAACTTTTTGTCAAATTTGCTCAAAGTTACCGACTGCAGCTTTAATGTATTTTTGTATGCACCTGATTCTAGATCCCCACCCTTTTTATTTTGTTAAAAAATGCGCCCATTTCTTTAACAACAACTTAACATGCATCATTATTACTGTGTTGATTATGGACTTTTGCCTGGATTGAATGGCAACTATTAACCAAATACAATAATGTCATGCCAAGTCCATCAGAATTACCTAAGGTCCCCATCTAAAATCACCATAATTATTGGCAGAGCGATACTTACTTTTGCAAATGCAGCTAGTGAAGTAAAACGCTGCATATATGATGCAATTATGTAATTACTCTCTCTTTAAATGCTACAATACACATCGCAAGAAACAAATATAACACAGCGAACCCTTACAGGAACATTTTCCTTCGCACAGACTGTGATTATATCATTGTGTGTGGTTTGCCAAGCTTGGCAGGAAAATTTATGCCGGGGAGGATTGTGTGAGAAAACGCACCATGTGGAGGGATATGTGGGCACGTCTGTTCACTTCCCCAGTTAACACTTTTTATCTATGTGTTTCCGTTGTGTCCTCCAGCCCAGCACGCTACCCCAGGGGACAATCAATATGAACCAGTGCTCCGACGTCATCGATGGGGAGTCCAGGACGGGTCAGAAGAACTCGCTGTGCATCCTGACACCTGAGAAAGAGAACTTCATACGGGCTGAGTGTAAAGAAATCATCAACGGGTAAGACATAATAACCAGGAATGTGATCTGTTCATGTAGGAATTACAAATGCACAATCTGCCATTATATTTTCATATATTAGATATGATGAATAACTGCCTCAGGTGGGCAGTATTGTTTGTGTTGCTCTCTATTTTGGTTTGTGTGGATAGGGATGACAGAGACTTGGACAAGGAGAACAGTTGTGTGCAGATGCCTTTGCTGCCAAAACTGCTCTGCCCCCTGCTGTCTACTTTGGGCTGTGTTTTTCAGAGATTTGCAATCCACACTGCAGTGACAGAGCACATTCTTGAACTGTTCCCTCTCCCGGTGTTCACAAACACCCCCATATGCCTGGACACAGATCACTACACACAAGCTTTAAGGCCTCATAATTCAGTTGCCTCTTGTGCCTCTCCTCCAATGCTGCACATTCAAAGTGTGTTTTATGCACTGCACTCTCCCTCCCTGGCCGTAGCATACATATTATGGCTATTCTTAGGGAACTGTGACTCACAACACCTACTCTCCGTTATGCTACCTGCTCTATCACTGTACGCCGCCCACTCTCCCATCATCTGGCTCCCATTTGTTGGTTCTTGGTCGTCACACAATCATATTAGCCCTCGCAAAGGTTGCCATGACAGTGGTGTCACAACCAGGATTTTGGAAAATATGTATTATTTTTCAAGTCTTTCCTGGTTATGTAAAGCTCCTTACAAATGTTTGATTCATTATGTTGCAGTATAAAAACAGGGTTGTGTGGGCACTCACTTTTTTTATAACTGTGTCACATGTTTGTATCTACAGTTCAGTGTGACACTCCACACCAAAGCACTCTTTACAAAGTGGGTGGAGTAGAAAAATATTTCATAATGCATAAGTGTTGTGTACCATAGTCACTGACTTGATTATGCTAATCATAAAAGAGCCAGGGGTTTCAGTATGAAGCATGCATGAAGTCATATATTTTACAGTTACATGAGGATTAGTGTTAATCTTAACAGCTATTTTCAGATTTTATTAGTTAGTCCTGAGATCAAAAGTCCAGGTGAGTTTTAGTTATATTTTGTCCACTTCATCATTCTTAATTTTAGTCAGTTTTTAGTAGACTAAAACTGGGGATACTTTGTCTTAGTCCAAGAAATCTATTAACATTTTATTCTAATTTTAATTAGGACCAGTTGCACGGCAGCTGGATTCTCGTGATATCACATGTAAATTCATCTTATCAGGCTTCAAGTAATGCATTTGTGCCAGTCAGCGTCCTATGAGGAGCTACAAGCAGCTATACGGGCGTGGTTTAAATGTGTGTAAGGACACGGAGCGCGACTGTTCGTTCAAAACAACAATGGTGGCTCCTGAAAAGGTTAGCATAGATGCTGCAATAGCATCAGTTATATCAGAACTGGAGAGTATTTCTTCATTGAAAGAAGAGCAATGAACGTCACTGTAGGCTTTTCTCAATGGAAAAGATGTTTTCACTCTTCTCTTTTCATATGGTGCGTTGATCTGATTGGTTGAAGTTAGCCTGTTATAGACAGATAGTTCATCCAATCACCTGCCAAGTATGTTTTGAAAGTGCCAGCCCTTTTCCAAACAGTTTCCAATCACGGCTTCTCAGATGGTTCTGTGTAACAAACCAAGTGTGGGAGTATTATTTGTGCCGTTTAGTAAATAATGTTGGCTATTTATGCTTTTCAAGTATAATACTTAACTAAATCCATCCCGGCTAATTAGATAATAGTGTCCTCATGAATTGCCTTTAGTTTAAAGCACACAGAGCAAAAAAGCAAACATACTTTATCAAGGAAATATAACCATACCAAGCTGAGGCTTTAAAGGTCACCTATTATGCAAAATGCACTTTTCCATGTCTTATAAACATCAATATCTGTCCCCAGTGTGTCTAGAGACCACCGAAGTATCATAAAAGACCATCCTCTCTCTTTTTCTCCTGCTCCATCTCTCGGAAAATGTGTCAGAAGTGGCGCTGTTCGTAATTCCTGCCACTCCTGACGTCAAAAGGGCTTTTCGAGCCATATATGGCTTTCGGCTTTCTACAGCAACACAACAGCTCCCTCCCTCCTTACCCCAGCTAGGTGAGCCCGCCCTCTGAATTTCTCGCTGTCCGCCATGTTCTCCTCGGTATAATCACAGACCTGCTAACAGGACAAGCAAAGCATGCTACTACTTCTGTTAGTCTGCAAGAACCAGCAGAAACGTCTTCATGTCCTCCGATCATCTGAGGACGTGAAGACCCAGTGGATACACTTCATCTTTTAGCTGTTTTAGGTGATTTTTGACTGAAATGTCCTCACAGCAACAGTAAAACACACGGGTCAGTAGACTACAGGATTCACTGCAAACTGAAGCTCAGGATGGATCCGTACCGGCTGTTTGGGACCCACCTTCAAACCTGGAAGCTGTAAGTTTGTCATGTTTATGTTGTTTTAGCTTCTGTTTATTTAGCAGACTGTTTGCCTGTTAGCGTTAGCATGTTGCGCGGCTAACGCCGCTAGCTTTCATAGTGGCTCCACCGGGGCTTTGTTTACATGCAAACCTTCTGCTCTGATGTGTCTGTATGCATTACAGCTATGTTGAGTGTGTGTAGATTCACTCCACAGACTGTCCTGAAGGAGCTCAGGTGAAAAACAAACAGTCAAACTGTACGAATTTGTGACGGATTACCGGAGTTATAGTGGGCTAGCTAGCAGGGAGAGAGAGAGAGATGCTGTGAGCTCAGAGCAGAAATCCACGTCTTCTCTGTAATGTTACTTCCCTCTTAGAGCTATTAAAAGACATTACAACGTGAATACTGGCAGCTTCTTTGTTGTCTTGGGCTAAACAATACATAAAGGTTTACACTAAAGTCTTAGCTTCTAGGTCTAGCTTTTGATTCAGACAACACAAGTTACACTCCAAGTCAAAAGTTCTCTGTAATCCATTTCTTCCTCCATACTTGATAAAAATGATTTATCATTTTACACTGTTTGTAGCTGTTGCCATAACTACACATGTTAGAAGATGATGTTACTGTTATACACCATGATATTATTACATGACAGTATATTCTAACACTGAATCTGTCATGTTTTACAGGTCATCTGAGTGACCTGATCCACATGGAGATGCACCAGGATGAACTATTACCAGCTGACACAACTTCACTCTACAAGAAACCCTTCACTCTGAAGGAGGACATGATGTGGACAGTTTACATACAAGTCATGGCTTTGCTGCTTTTGGAATTATGTGTACCAAATTTATAATTCAGTGTTATTATTGTGAATAAAGAGCTGTATTTTTAAGGAGGGTTTTTGTCATTTTTAAATTTACAATTAATGATCTTGTGGTATTAGATAAATATAACATGTGTTTTCACAAAGTAATGTAATTACAGATTAAACAGGTGATATGGAAAATTAATTTTATGTCATGCATGTAGAAGGGTACAGGTAGTAAATAGTGACTGTAAGCAACACAACACATTTCTGTTTCACAGTCAAACTTTATTTCAGTAGACAGATGACAATATTAATTATACACAGTATTTTGAACGTGAACAGATAACTTGCAGCTTTGACAAACATTTCACAGCATAAATATGGCAATAACTGTCTAAGTTACTCTGAAACATGGACTCAGTACTGTGGTTACTGAGCAGTTTTTATATATAAGATCAGTAATTCCACCTTCAGTTATGTTGACAGGAAGGATAAAGTCTATTCCAGCATGGTAAACTACAGTAAGTGTAACGTTAACCGGTCTGTAGTCATGATAACACACAGAGACAGCTCCTACAGTAAATAATATACCATTACTCTGATTACTTTCAAACGTTTATCAGGTGTCTTTTACCAGAAATAATGAACTGACTACTGTTTCACATCTTCTATTTTCCCCCCTGATGTTCGCTGTGTTTACACACCGTTACATGTAGCTACATGCTAACAGGTTACCTCTGTATCTCCCATGTAAACAGAACTAGCTGCTCACAGCAAATGTTTTCTTCTTCACTGGGTCTTCTTCTTCTGTCGGTCGTTTCTCACAAATGGACCTGTAAAGACAAACGTAAAACAGAGTGTATGTTTACGGTTTAGAGTTTATGCATAACGTAAATACTGAGCTAACGTGAAGGAGCTAAAAATAGCATATTTACCGGAGCAGAACCGGCAGAAAACCCGGAATCTTGGCCGCAGATGTTGTTCATTTCTCCTCGACTTCGGATCAGATTCCTCCGGGAACGTGCGCTGTGTGAAGTTTCTGGTTTATAAAACTTTTAATTAGTTTATTTTTAACTTTAGAAACGCGGATAAACTCAGTGAATCTCTCTTCCTGCTCTCCGGCTGCAGTGCGGGGAGGGCAGTGACGCTGTGTTGAAGCCGTTTGATTGACAGCAGAGACCCGGAAACGCTGACCAATCAGAGCAGACTGGGAGGAGACCGCAGGAGACAGGCTCTGAATCAGAGTTCCTCAGACAGAGGCTGAAATAGGCTATATGCAGGCAGACAGTATGAGAAAAATAGAGGGTTTTTTGAATATTACAGCATGTAAACATGTTCTAGTAGAACATTAACATACACATATGAACCTGGAAATGAGCATAATATGAGACCTTTAAGATGCTTTGTATTGCCACCTAGAGGATTAGACAGTGACTAAAGGTTCCCTTGTGCTGCATTAGCTCACTGTTTAGAGAGTAGAGGGTGTTTGATTTTTAGTATAGTTGTATCTTTTTCTCTCTGCTAGTGGTATTAGCTCATGCACATGCTTGTCCTGGCAAGTATAATGGTTTTGATTTTGTTACAGAGAACTTTGTCCCACTCATATATTGATCCACCACGGGTGCATGGTTTGTATAGTCTGCATTTAGTGTCCCAAGAACAACACTTTGACTATTTTCACTGTTCGTAGGTGGCAGGAGGCTCTGACTGTATACCCTAGGACCAACAAGCAGAACCAGAAGAAAAAACGCAAGGTTGATCCACCCACTCACCAGGTAATGCAACTATTCACACACACTCCATAGTTAAGTGCTTTTAGCAAGGTACGAGTTGTAAGCAACCAAATTCAGATGAAGGTCATGTGATATTTTCGCTTGATTATGATTTCTTTATCTTTATTGTGTATGGATGGGCTCTTGAATGCTGAGTAATCCTGGCAAACTTAAACCAGGGGACTCCTGTGCACACATGTATATCAGAGAATGAGGAGAGGATGATGTTACAACTTTAGTGAGAACGCAGATGAACAATATTTTGAGATTATTAGGTTTAGATGATTAAATGAATTTGGTCATATCTGTACCAAGTGCAGCAATAATTCTGAGGCATATCTTGTTTAGTAAGTATTTCCAAATGACAGATTGGCTCCTAGTATGAGTATTCTTTTTATGTTTGAGATAAGGTGAGCATTATAAATGATTTGCATGTAGCAATGGTGCCGTTGCTACAGCAAAGCAAGAACATACATATATTTAAGGACAACATAAAAGCCATAAAAGTATGCAGTATGAAAGCTTTTCATCGAGCTGCCAGCAACATGATGAACAGTTTATGCTATCCATATTTCCGTTCTTGAGTTACATGATTTGGCAGTCTCAATAGATGAATAGACTGCATGCCACATACTCCTAAATTTATTTATACTTATTACATGTCTTTGTTGAATACTCGATTCTGATTGGTCAATCACAGTGTTCTACGGTCTGTTATTTCTTTATAGCACCTTTGCTATGTATAACAGATGGGCGCAGTTCTGATGTCGGACTCTGGCAGACCGTTTTTGTGTCAAATTATTGATTTCCTAAGTAAGTAGCCGTGTAATAAGCTGGATAATGTACGGCGAGCCGGTCATTGTTGTGAAATAAACCCCATTGTTGTGGTATTAAACGAGGACAAAAAAAAATGAAAAAGAGAGGTCTTGCATCGCCCTGTCGGGGTTTATTTCACAACAATGACCGGCTTGCTGTACATTATCCTTACGTCTAGATCTGTGGGCTATCATGGGGCGACTCCTCTTGTTGCAAAAAGAAGTCTGATTGTATAGAAGTCTATGAGAAAATGACCTTACTTCTCACTTGATTTATTACGTCAGTAAACATTGTTAACATGAGTTTATGGTCTCAATCGCTAATTTCAAGTCTTCAAAAATACAGCATGATGTTCATTTAGTAAATTATGGTCCCATTTAGAGTCAAATAGACCATAAAGCAAGGTATGCTTTAGGACGTGGCTACCTTGTGATTGACAGGTCGCTACCACGGCGTTGTCCGGTCTGGGAGTTGTCCGTGTTTTTGTCTCAACTTTAACCCTTTCACAGTGTGTTTTCAGTTCATGAAAGTTAATTATAACCTTTTTGGTCGCCTAAAAATGTCTCATTCAGCGTTTGGTTGTACTTGGCTCCACCCTCTCGTGTCACTTCTGGTTGCAAAGAAACAACATGGCGACGGCCAAATATCAAGATGGTGACGGCCAAAATGCCGAACTCGAGGCTTCAAAATGGCCGTCCATAAACCAATGGATGATGTCACGGTGACTACGTCCACCTCTTATATACAGTCTATAGTCTAGATTAATAACAGTGGTTATTGGTTAGGAGTGTGAATTAAAACTTTACACATCGTCGGCTATTATTCTGCAAGTCATGCTTGCATTATGTTTCTGACAATGTAGTTGTGTTCAGATGCAGAACAGATGACATACTTTTAATATATGTATAGTATCACCTGGTGAGAAGGCAGCAAACATCAGTGAGCTATCAAAATTATTCCTGAGCAAAACAATCAAGGATAATGATGACAGCTGCCTGCTAAAATAACATTCAGCAATGTGACCATGATCCTCTCGCTTGTTATGCTGGTGCACTCTGTTTCAGTGTCCCGTCCAGCAGCTGCTGTCTCACCTAACACATAACCATCATTCATCATAACCTCATAGAAGATTTCCAAATGTTTTTAACATTACAATACTGTGAATTGTGAGTAAAATCCTCAAAATGTTCATGAAGGATCCTACAAACATTTTCTGGTTTCACACTGTGACAGCCCTGAGCCCTTACAGACTTATGTACAATGCATGTCAAAGTCTTTGAGTCTGTAAAGGTGGACTTTGGGACCTGTCTTGCTGTTCATTAGCTGACTCTCCACATTGATCACGCTGTAGAGGGACCCAGAAAGAAAATTTCCCTTTGGAGAGCAATGTGTTTAGAAGGAATCTATAAAGAATCAAGTATATCTACACACAGTTTAGCAACTAGTAAACAACAACGTCTGAGAGCAAGGTGAGTCCTGTGTGCGCCAACCATTAGAAGCACAATGACCATTGGGAATAAAAATGCACTTTTCATGTCAGTACAGTCAGATGTCTCCCTGGTAGGTAGGAATAAAATAACAGGACAAGGTAAAGCTTATTACCATAATAATGGTTTCAATAACAAGATGAAATACAGGCGCATATTATAAAATATTGCACAGCCCACCCACCGTGGGATACAGCTTTCCCCCTTCCTCACCTCCGTTTTGATGTGAGGCCAAATTTGTGGCGAGTACACACAAAATTCTCTCTGAAGTTCATTGTCTTGCTCCTTTAATGACGGCGCCCCAAATCAGACTGTGCTGACACTAACGAGGCTCATTTGCAGAGTGACAGTGGTGACACGGTGATGACCTTGACGGTGTCCCATCATGTGACCTCCGTCATTTATGCCTGCCTTTCTTTGTTGCTGTGTTCATCAACAATACTTTCTAGTGTAGATGAGTGTAGCTGCTATAAACTACGATTGTATTTTATCTCAATAAGTTCCTGATATCTGCTTTATACAACAATTCTAGCTCAGAACCTGGTTGATGCTGTACA
Organism: Sebastolobus alascanus; assembly: GCA_916701645.2. Classification (NCBI taxonomy): domain Eukaryota; kingdom Metazoa; phylum Chordata; class Actinopteri; order Perciformes; family Sebastidae; genus Sebastolobus; species Sebastolobus alascanus. The sequence continues at coordinate 1,153,566 of CAKAOJ020000153.1, forward strand.
ACAGGAATTCTCTTTTTTTTCTTGCATTTGTGAAATTAGCATCGCTTGAAATAACAGTCAAGCGGTCAAGGCCAAGCAACATAATTAAGGCTTTTAATGTGTGAGGGTGATTATGCTTTCACTGCTTGTCTAATGTCAGTTTCTATCATTGTCTCATGGGCTGTTCAGTTGTTTTGGTAGGAAATGTGATATAGATTGCCTCAGATAAATATTCACAGTTGTGTCAAGGCTCACATTTTCACCTGAAAGCTCTCCTTCCACTTAGAGTTTGTTACTGGAGGGGACGTATGCACAGGAACTGCTGTAAATACTTGAGCACTGTAACATGTTTGCTTTCTGGGTAGTGCCCCTAAATTGAAGCGCCTGACCTTGAGTACAAAGAAATATTTGACAGGAAACTTAGTTGTGTCTCATATTGTAACTGAAAGGAGTTTTTACTTTCAGATTTTTGTGTTGGCTCTTAAAACGCTTGTAATAATAGTGCTTTATGTCATAAATTTGCATGAATTTGGCCTAAATAAGAACAAAACTGAACACCACAGTTCAAATACAACAGAAAGTATGAAAGCATTGAGACAGATTTTTGGGTCTACCTGTGTTGATTATAAATCAGCACTACATAGCAAAGCATTAACATCAAAGGCTTTTTGTGATTGGCAGGGTGGAGAAACTGCAAGCCAGTGTTTTTCCACTGAAGACATGAATGGACACCCAGTGAGTTTAGCTCGGCCAAACGTTTAAATCTGCTCCACCCTTAGTGGCTTCGAAATTTTGAGATTTTTATTATAATCCCGATCAATCAAGTTGAAGGGTGGAAAAAAAGACATGCGTTTTGTTTCTGTCTGCGATACTGAAAGAGTGATTCTTAGCACAAAAGCATGTTTGTGGTGATTAAAGTAGGCTGATGTTTGAGGGTCACTTTGCTTTGGAAATCTTGCTTTCTCCTCTTATGAACTCAAATGAATCTGCTGATTACCGAAAGGGCTTCCAATATGTACTGTTGATATCAAAATTTGAACACAACAGCAATGAGTGTTTAATTTTGTTTGCTCTTTGTATTAATTAATCAGATGAAGGTGATCTATATTATTTTTATCCTAGAAATTATATTCCAATGTATTCTGCCTCTACAGCATGTCTTTTTCTGTTGTTTTTTTTAGTTCTCTGTATCCCTTAATAATACAGGTGCTTTGCCAGGAATTAACTCTTTGTTCTTTGTCACGCTGTCAATCTCTTTCTCTGTTCTACGCATCCTCCTTCTCTCTCCCCAGAATTGTCATTCTACCAATGATGAAAGCAATTTTCTTTTGCTTTGTCACTTTGGTATTGGATTACCTGACACATAGTCAAAAAAGCAAAAAAAAAAACAAACAAAAAAAAAACAGACCAATGATGTGAAATTGTGTGCCACTGAACACCAAAACTCTGATTATCACCTCTTCAAACTAAAGCCATAGGAGAAAGCTTATTTTCACCGAATAGCCCAACGTTGAACGGACCGGAAGCAACTAATAAGTGAGATAACCTGGTTTAATTGTGATTGGCTCACGATTGGACACCACTGCATTTGAGAGTGGGCATACAGTGGAGCACATCAAGAAGTCAGGATTTAAAGAAAATATGTTTCCTTAATTTGAGTGTTCATATTTATTTTGTTATTTATCTTTTTCCTCTTCGTATTCCTTGTTGTAGTCTCTCTGTGACCTTACCTCCCATTATGTCATTTCCTCTTCCCATCCACTCATTTCAACCCCAACCCGCACCCAGGAGCCTGGCCCTGCCAAGGTGACGGTGACCAGCAGCAGCAGCGGGGGAAGCATCCCTTGCCTGCCCAGCAGCATCGCCAGTGCCGAGCGTATTCCGATGAGCCGCGCCACTCTGTGGCAGGAGGAGAGCCGCTGGAGCAGGGCCACCATCCCCTGCAGCCGCAGTGCCTCCTGTCTCAGCCAGCTGAGCCAGAGCCAACCAGACGCCAGTATCACTACTCAAGACGGTGAGGACTAAATCGATGGCATGCAAATTCCTCACCATCCTATATATATACTTAAGCTATTGTTTCACTGTAAGATAAGGAAAACTATGTCAACAAAACATAAAGGCACTGTCATATTGCACATCTCACCTTTAGTTAACTTCCTCACCCTGAGGCTTAAGGATAAGATTGTTCAGGCACTTGGCCAACAGCCTTAACTGTTTGGGGACTTGTCTATCCATTTAGTCAAGATATGTAATGTATGTTCACATATTTAGCACTATAAACAGACTGTTTTGGATGTTTCATATCGGTGGCACTGTGTCCTTGCTTCAGATGGCGGCACCATGAGCACTGGACGCAAGGTACGAGTGGAGAGTGGTTACTTTTCCCTGGAGAAGACCAAGTCTGAGCCTTCTCCACAGTCTCAGCCACCGCAGCCCCCCCAGCATCTGCCCCTGTCCTCTTCAGCATCTTCCTCCTCTTTAGGAGCTCTCAGTCCCAGGTACAACTCTGAGTCCGAATCTCAAACTTCCCCTTATCAACCCTCCCAAGAACCCCTTCCTTCTCCAGGTGCGCTCGTTTCCCCCAGCTACTCCACCATCAGCTCCTCCCAGAGCTCGCTGGACTCCGAGCCCAGCGGGACTACATCCACCTGGGAGGGACGCAGTAGTGGTGGTGGTGGAGGAAGCACCGGTAGTGTCGGTGGTGGAGGAGGCAGAGTGGGCCGGCCTGGCAGGGAGTACGCATCGCTGTCTGATGTTCCACGGGCTCGCAGACTGAATTACCGCGAAGCCTTCCGCTCAGAAAAGAAGCGCCAAGAGCTGAGGGCACGGACACGGAGTCCCGGCAGAGAGGAGGTGGCTCGGCTGTTTGGGGAGGAGCGCAGGTAAGAGGTTATGGATAAATGTCATGTTCGGCACACTGGAATTTTAAGTATCTCCATAGCAGAATCATACATGCAGGCTCACTTGTGATTATAATGGCAGCCAAACATGTTTAATAATCATTAATGAGCCACTGGTTGTTAGCCCTTGACATAGCCTTAAAACATATAGATAGCATGCCAAGTAATCTATTAAATGAAGCTCATGCATTGCTTAAAGTGTCAGCATTTTAGTTTTTTAGCACCACCCTGTGGCTGCTGACACTCCTATATCTTTAGCATCTTTTGCTGTTGCTGCCTTCCCTAGTTTACCAGTGGTTTGCCATTATTGATTTGGGGATTGAAATGCATGTTTTACTTTCTTTTCTATTGATCTCTTACCTTTTTGCTCTTGCTACTTTGCTAGTTTGTTTTGTCGTTTCAATCTTTTCCAGGGTGCTACTGAACAGAGCTTCTCAGAGCTAATGCTCAACCAACCCTTCCACCCCTGTCCCAAAGCTGTTCCCTGCTGGTCACCGCTGATTCCTGCTTTCTATCATTTCATCTCTGCACTGCCTGGGAGCACACACACTCGCACTGTTTAATAAATACTTGATTTACTGTATATACACACTGGTGGTTGGTACTGATGGTGGGTTTACATACAGCTTGATCTCTCCTCCTTTCTCGTGCACACACACACACACTATACACACACACATTAACAAGTGCAGAGCCTTAAGGTAAAGCCGACTGTGTCGTCATTGCTGCTATTTCTGCAATTTGTTTAATCCACCATCATAGTCCTTTTCCTTTTCTTCTAAAGTTTAATCTCTCATCATGTAACACCTAATCTTTATTCTTTGATGTATCTCTGGATTTCTGTCTACGGTGATATTACCTCTACCTTGCACATTGTCTATGAAAGGGACTTTGAGTCTAGAATGATGTCCAAAGTCAAACTTCCTACGTATATTGTAAATGTTGAAGTGAAACTACTTTTCGGCTCAAATTTTCTTTCATATCATGCTTTGGGTTTGTTTTTATGCCGATTCTGTCACCATTTGAGGATGATGTGCTGCATTTTTAAGAGCAGTTTTTTTTGTATGCTGCAAAATGTCATTTTTAAAGAATGGTTGAGATATTTAACTCATTGATTGTCAGACAAGACTTTTAAATAGACTGAAATACTGTATTGCGCTGTGTATCGAGTACGTCTTTGAAAAAAACGGCCTATTTGTGTCTCTTAGGCGTTCTCAAATCATTGGCCGATTCGAGGAGGATCAGCCTGTAGAGTGCATGGACACAAGCAGCTCCACTGAGCCCTCCGCTAACTCCACGCTAATCCAGAGACAAGGCCGCAGCGAGAGGCGCTATCTGGCTAACAAACATGTATGTTATTCTCTTTGTCAATCCTGAAAAACTAAATCTAAAAAGGTGAAAAATACTAGAATAATTCACTGAATGGCATATGTAATATACAATGAGAGTTAGACATAATCTGCCAATTTTGATTAGGGATTACTTCTAATTTCTAATACTCATTCTATATTTATAGGAGATGTCACTGGATGCAGGAAAGGACCGTTCGGTCCCTGATGTGTCCAGCTCCACTTTCGCTAATTTAAGAAGAGCCAAGTCACTGGACCGCAGAGTCACCGAGTCCTCAATGACTGTGAGTAATGATAATATAGGGGCCATAACCAGTGGACTACAAAATAATTTCAAGGTCCCATTTCAACGCCTTTGTGATTCAAGATTGAGATGCAGAGAAAAAAAGGGGGTGATCCCTCACCACCTTCCCAACCATGAAAACTGCCAATTGTGATCAATAGAGCACTTCCAGAAGCACTGCAGCAGAGATTGAACCCATTATGCTGCAGTGGTGGTTTGTTTTATTGTTATTTTTCTCCCTCTGCACCACTTGAACCAACTTTTTTTGCAATATGCACTGCTAAGGAGAATGATGGTATGCACTGGTCAGCGCGCATAATTGAACTTCAATTACGCATGCACCCAAACACCATTGCGACTCCACATGCTGCTGCATAGACAATCTTATACTGTATAAGCATTTGTTTTCTTCAGCTTTCACAAGTGAGATTAAAGTAGCCCTAAAGTTGCTTAAGGTTGCGCTGGTATCTTTCTATCGTCTGACCAGTCTGACAAACTGCTACTGATCCGAGGTCTGTTCAGAGCTGCAGGGTCGATCCAGTCTGTGCGTGGTTGGTCTCTCTGGCTGAGCTGCAGCTGCCAGATCCCCCGCCCACTCAAACACACACGCACATTCATGTACACACTACTGCCGCCACCGCTACTGATGACTATAAATAGCCAGCACAGAAGCAGCCGCAGTCGTGTATATGTCCCCGGGACAGACGGAAAGAGACAGATTGTAGACGTATGAAGTGAAGGCAGTTAGCCATCAGAATGACTCTCTGCCAGGCCGTGACACCACACCTGATGAAGCTCAACAAAAACAAGGTATTGTTGAGTGAGCAGAGGCCAGGTTTTGGACGAATGATTGACTTTAGAGTCTATAAACAGACTTGAGCTTGGTTTCAATGTGCAGCAGTTTGTGTTTCACAGGGAAAGTCCAGCTCCCGCCAGTCAGTCTATTTAGCTGGAGCAACGTATCTGCGCTTATACTTCCCGAGCTGAGGTAGTGACCTAAATGTAAACAAATGCACATAAATGCAGTAGTGTTTAGGGAGATGTCAATTATATATTCTGATTACATCCGTGATGAATGCTCACTTAGTGAGGACTTCTAATATAGTGACAAATTACCACAAAATGTTTCAGCAAAATATAATTTTTTTTCTATTAATGTGGTTGATGTTTAATTGAAGTCACTTCTAAGTGGTAGCTGAATTTCCTTTTTTTGATTTTTAATGACTTAATCTAATTGCATCAAATATAATATCACATTGCTCTAATCTGTCTAAATTGCAGCCAGATCTGCTGAACTTCAAAAAAGGATGGATGACAAAGCTGTATGAAGATGGAATGGTAATTTGCTTTCATAAGTGGGATTAAATGTCAAGTGTTTCTACTAAATACAATCATATTATACTAATGGAGGACCGGTGAAATCTAAATAATGGTGTATTTTTCCCCTTTAGTGGAAGAAACACTGGTTTGTCCTGACAGATCAGAGTTTGAGGTACTACAAGGACTCAATAGCCGAGGAGGTAAAACTTGTATTCAAGACAATGTGTGGTTTTGACAGTTAATTTGAATGAATTAACAACAATTAACAAGGACTTTTTTGTTGTTTGTTCTATTTTGGTTTGTTTTCTTTTACTCTTTTTCCCTTAGGCTTCAGAACTGGATGGTGAGATTGACCTCTCCACATGTTATGATGTCAAAGAGTTCCCGGTCCAGAGGAATTACGGCTTTCAAATCATGGTGAGTATCAATTCTTCATGTCAGTGATTGTCCCGCGTCGTTAATCGCCAGTAAAGATGAAACTCATTGTCTACACACTTGAGCTCTGCTGTCTCCTGACTGTCTATAAACAGCCTAACACACCATGTGGTGAAACTTTAGGTATCAGGTTTTGTCTTTCTGAAACGATTCTCTGTCTGTCATGACGGATGTCACTTGACTTCTCATCTCTCTGTGTGAGCCTTACATCATCGTGCTCTAAATCTGCTCCAGCCGTCGCCAGCCCTACTTGTCTCTCTGAACCCATGTGTCCCTCATCCTTCACAATATGTTTACCTACATGTAACCTCTTGCATTCAAAAGCCCTGACCTTGTCCACATTAACTCAATAACACTCACGTTTTAAAAACAATTGTGTTTACGATAGTTTAACTCTGAACCATAATTGCATAACAGTTGTTGTGCGCTTCTCTGGATCCTGCAGTGAACCCTATGACGGAATACTTTCGTCATATAATGCTTTGGCCATTCAACATTTTTAGCACTTGTTGCCGGCAAAATACTTACCGGACGCATATAGTTGCAATGCAGTTCAATCGTAATCCATCTGATGTCAGTGTGGGTTTTGCTCCTGCTACATATAGATTTAATCTTCCCATAACAATCCTATACGAGGAGAGCGGTGGCTACAAGGTCATTTCTTTTGTTTACATTAGGTTGACGCAGCTTCCCCAGCTACTTTCTCTAGAGGAAGTCTGAAATAGAGAAGTCGAGGGGATCGTTGTCTCTTTGGCTGAGAACAACATGGGTTTCATGTCGAGAAATTAATAACTCCAGTATTTATGTCTGCTCCATGGTGACACTGCAAGCGGCTGTTGTTCTGTCATTGCAGTTAAAGCAGTGGGATAATGTTTCAGTTTATTCACAACACAGTTAAGGTACAAGTACATCATCATAAAAATGATAATAATAATGGATATGTGAAATGAAACACCCTGATAAGCTATCTAAAGCTTGAAAATAGGGGTCCAGACACTAAGCAGATAGTAAACATACATTAAATACTAACACGTTGTCTAGATTTGAAAAAGTGCATGTATCATACAGTACAGTACGAAACACCTAAAACTAAACCAAAGACCCTAAAAACGAACTAACCTAACCCTAACTACTAAATGGTCTCAAAACATTTATTCCATCAGTCTAAACATTGATTAAATCTGTAAGTTACAATAAATAGAGACATATGGCAAGTGGAAATAACAGTACAATTTAAATTGATTTTTTAAACATATTTTTGTAGCAACTGCTGCCTTAAACTCTTTTTAAAAACAGACACAGATATAGACATTTTTATAGTGTTATAGATTTCATTCAATTACTGTGTCCCCACAAGCTTTAATGAATAACTGTGTTCTTGTAGAAATCACTGAACTTCCACTAGAGGTCCCTGTATATAAGGTTTAAGTTAAATATATTGCACACAGAGTAAAGCTGAGTTACAAGGCCATCAAGCGCAGGATACCTCTGTTTAAAGGGAGATTTCTACTGCTCAGAGAGTTTTCCAAAAATGTATATATTTTGCAATCTAGGGCTGTAAGAAAACGGGTGTCAACTAAATGTAATATTGTATAATTGTTTGTGAAAACTGCCTCAACTCATTTTTAAAGCCAGAGACTATTAACATTAAATGTTTTTTTGTAAAAATCCCCAAACTGAAAGTTTTATATAAATGATTGAAATATCTTCTTAAATTTGTGACAAAGCAACAGGGTCTAGTGCAATGGCTCTTTAGGGCAACAACAGCAATACACACATAAAATAAATGGTTTGAAATAAGTTTTTTGTAAATGGTTGCCTCTGTTGGACTGTCAAAACTCTGCATTTTGCTATTACTTTAGGGCAAAAGAGGAGCAGCAATCAGAGGACAAAATCTAGCAAATCACACCTACAGTAGCAGTGGTATATATCTATATACCACTCTGCTACTGTAGGTGTGATTTGCTAGATTTTGTCCTCTGATTTTGTTTACACAGTCAAAATGAATGTATTGCACAAAAAACGGAAATATCCTGTTACTTGTTACTAGTTTAGATGGTGTAGTGACAGCCTAAAAATACATGTCTTCTCTTCAGCTTTGTGTCAGTGTGATGCGTTGATGTTCTGCTTTTTTTAAGCAAGCTTTCAAACCTGAGCTCAGTGCAGTTTAACAGCAGAGTAAAGCAAAGGAGAAGTGAGGCCATTTTCATTTCACACTTTTTTCAGCCATCATTCTACTGCTGATAAAACTGCAAAGTTTTTTTGCTCAAAATGTACTCCTCTTGAGTTAGAAGCATTCTGCTTTTACAATTATTTTAAAGAAGTCACTGAAGGACATCTAATGTAGTAAACATGAATTGTCAACAAACCTCTGGTTACAGTCATTGAAAGAAGAGCAACAAATGAGTCCGTCCACTGAAACAGGAAATGCCTTGCAATGTCTACGTAATTCCACTGCTGAACATCTTAATTCTATTTTAGGCTCGTACAAATACAAGTGCTTTGGTTTTTTTAAAGTGTCAAAAAGGTATTTAAATCGACATGTTGTCTCATCCCTGTCAGTCATTTGAATGAAATGCCTTTCTGTTTTCAGTGTAAGGAGGGAGCGTGCACCCTGTCAGCCATGACCTCTGGAATCCGTCGCAACTGGATTCAGGCCATCATGAAGAATGTACGACCCACTATTGCCCCCGATGTCACGCGGTAATACCCAAGGAGGATTAGTACTTTAACCACTGGCAGATATAACAGCTGCTTTTTCTCACATATTTTATTTTAATCCCTCTCTCCTCCTCACTCTCCTCTTTCTCTTCTTCCCTCATCCGGTATTTTTCAACCTGCTTCCAGGAAAAACATCTCTCTGAAACTATCCGTTCTGAAGCCCAGGTTGGAGTGCTTGTGTGTTGAATATCTCCCCCCTCCTCCAACAGTGATGTAATGGTTCGGCGATGTCAGCCCTAGCGTGTTTGTTGTCCCACCCTATGTCATGTGATTGTTGAGTAATGTCTCCTCGTCAGTTGTGCTACTGTAGAGACACACACTGCAATCACATCAACATACTAGAATAACTTACCCGACCTTGTGTTGATCAACAGCAGAGAGTGATTTTTAATGATCATTGTAGTGTGACCACTCAGTGACTTTTGGAAATGATCACAGAACAACAACAAACTGCAGCACAGATGGAAAAAAAACCTTGAGTGAATAGAGGGAAGAGCCGGAATATAAAGGTCTATTTTTTGCTGTAACTGTTCCAAAACAACAGTTTTTTGTGTTTTTAAAAGCTGAGTATTGCTTTCAGATGGGTCATCACGCGTGATACTGTACACATGCTCTGACCCGCATGTACGGAGTCACACACTCTGCCAGTGTGTCTCTAAGGCAGCTCTCTCCAAGGGGAGAATGTGTGATATTTTTGGTATTTCTGCAAAGACGCCTCACAGAAAACCTCTTTCTCATTCTTGAGCTCTGTCCCTTCTCATTTTTCCCTTACTCACACCTCCTGACACCTCCACACACAACGTGGTGAAAATAGATTATTCCGTCAGGTCACTCTTTTTAAAATGCTCTGCCCCTCAACACTGCCAAGTGCCAATCAAACACATTCTTCACATGAAGCTACTACTGTATACAAATAGCATTAACATAGCAGCTAAAGGCAGGCGTCTGCCATCAGGCTTACCTCAGATCATTACTGTTGACAGCAAAGCTGCTTTCAGCCTAATGCAGTGTGCCATATAAGCATTTTGATGTGCTTTGACTTGAATGCATTTCACTGATTATCATGCTTTTAATGCGCAGTTTAATGATGCTGCTCTGCTACAAATGTATGCATTGTTGTTTGTCCAGCAACGCTTTATGTAATAGTATTGTAGCTTGAGCTGATGTAAATGTAAAAATTAATTATTGCGTCCTGTTGAAATCATCTGACATATCCTCTCTCTTTTTTGTGTTTTTGTTCACTCAGATCCCTCCCTGAGGAGAAGACAAAAGCCAATGTGATGTTGGAGCCGTGTCCACAGGCCGCTTCTGAGTCAAGCCCCGGTCCTGAGGCCCCCAAGTCTGACGTCCACAGACAGCCAGTTGGCAACAATGCCTCCGCCCCTCCTTCCGAGCCTCGCAAAAGCCGAGTTCGCGAGCGCAGACGAGAGGGTCGCTCCAAGACTTTTGACTGGTCTGAGTTCAAAATGGAACCGACAGAAAAGCCCGCGAAGGAACGAGCGGACACAGTCGACCTCAGCTCGTCATTCTCCACGACGTCCTCATATTGCTCTCCCTCCTCGTCCCCTTCCTCATTAGCCTCTTCTCCTGTCTCTACCTCCTCCATCCAAACCTCTTCTGTGTCGGGTGCTCACCCACCTTCTATGACAGTAGAAGCAGAAAAGGAGAGTGTTAGTAGGGGCGTCCCTCCACACAGCACAACCAGTGCAACCCACATGCTAAATACTGTTACTGTTACCACGACCTCCACGCTACACACTACACCACCGGCACAGCTGTCGATACCTGAATGCCAAGAGCAAGGAAATATGGAAGTAGACCACCCTACACCCACGCATCCTGCTAGTGAAGACAAGAAGGACAACAGAACCTCAGATGTCCAAGAAGAGATTGAGCAGCGATGGCATCAGGTGGAGACGACACCGTTAAGAGAAGAGAAGCAAGTGCCCATCAACACAGCTTCAAGAAACTCTGAGAGATTGCCTGCACATGAGCTTGCTGCACTGCTAGACAAAGAGGTGTGTTTCCTCAGTGTGGTGATATACATAGGGATGTCACGATACCAGAAATTTAGTAGTCAATACCAATACCAGTGAAATTCCACGATTCGCGATACCAATTCAATACCATGGTCAAAAACATAACAAAAAACACTTTGAGCTAGTGTTAGGGAGTTAAACCGGTCACAATTCTCTCTCTAATATCCATTTTATATTGCTGTGAAAACATCTCCTTCAAACAACGATATTTATTCAGGTTTCTTGCAAAAAACATTTTTTTTAAGATTACATTTGAGCACATCATGATCACGTTATAATTTACCTTTGCCTAATCCTCATTTTTACTGCATAGAGCATCATAATGAAACTCAATACAACCTCCGTTAACATTAGCCATTAGCTCCGCAGGATTGTGCTGCCCATCGGCTGCTAAGAGCTAATGTCAACTAGCTTTCCTCCTGCCGATTTCAACTTAGATTTGTTGTTGTGGGAAAAAATTGTGTGTGTCCCCAGACGCCTGTACTACGAAGCGCGCTCAACATACCCAGGGTATCTTCTCGTTATCTGGCTTAACTAACCCTAACAAACGAGATCCCGCTAAGCGGTCCTACAATGTGGTTATCAACTCGGTAAATCAACCTGGGGTTTCCCAATCTGGCTATTAGCGCGTTCACATGAAAGGGGTGGTGTTTGCTTCATATGACCAATCACAAACACGGACAGGTTTACTGTGTGCAGAGTGGTAGATTTTACAAAGGAAGAGCAAATTATAATATCAGACAAACTTGAAGAAGTTAAACACACAATCCAGACAAATTGTAACACAGTCGAAGATGACAAATGCAGGAAGGACAGCTGGCGTGTGAACGCGTAAATTGACAGACTTATTCATTTAATGGAATACTCAAAAGTCCGATATAGTCGTCTTGATGAGGCAGGGATGTATAAAAAGCTTTCAGAATATAATGTATGTATAGATTACACTCCATTATGCCCTTTGACAACGATGTGGCATGTATGACTATTTTAGCCTTCTTTCAGCTGCGTCCCCAAATCCGGTGTTGTGAAACAGACTTGAGAGCAAGTAAAAAAAATTAATATAAAAACATAATTCATAGTGGTAAGCACCCACAGCATACAGCCAGCTGTCCTTTCTGCACTTGGGAGTTTAAACTGTGTTGCTTTTATTTTATTTAACTTTTATTTAACCAGGTAGTACTCATTGAGATTAAGAATCTCTTTTGCAAGACAAAAGAGATGAATCTCTTTTGCAAGACAAAAGAGATGCTGCTGGCCAAGACAGCAGCATTTAAGCATACATTAAAGTTTCAGACGCCACAACATAAAACAAATGCAAAATAAATACATAGCATAATATCATACAAAACACATTAAAATCAAGTGTTTGAAGCCAACGTTAAAGTGAAAATATTCAGAAACACAGACAGCTCCCGATTGACTCTGCTTCTAGGTCTTTCATTAATGTTTTAAATTCATCAAAAGTAATCAGATTATCTAGTTTCAATTTAGCTTGCAGTGTATTCCAGGAAAAGGGAGCGGAATAGCTAAAGGCCATCTTACCCAGTTCTTAGACAGTATCTAACATACGTAAACACTGGGCAGGTGCATTCATATAAAGCAGATCCCCATAATCTAACAAAGGTAAAAATGTAGAAGTAACCAATCTCTTCCTAGCTTCAATAGAAAAAAGTATGGATTATGACTTTAACTTCTTCGTATTTATGTAATATTATCATACGATCTGCACACCAAGCTCTGATTGGTCAGTAGGCGGTGCTTTTATACGAGCCGATCTCTTATCTCGAACATAACCGCAGGTTAGGTGTTCAGTATAAGTTACCATGGCGATCTACCCCGGTAAGAAGTGAACCACCGTCATAGGACTGAAAACCCAGAGTCAACCCTGAAGTTACCTCACTAACCCCAAATCCTGCTTCGTAGTACAGCGTTCAGGACGCGTTGATAGTGAGTTTACTGCGTCCTTTCGGATTTTAGATGCTGTTAGTCTGAAAGAAATACGAGTACCGTCTCATTTTCAGAATTTTGGTATCTTTTGGAAGTATCGGTTCTTTGACATCCATAGATATACATATATATGAGCATCTTGAGGTATTCATTCATTATTTCTTCTCTTTCTTTCTTTGTTTGTTCAGTTGGGACAGAAGCAGCAGGAGCTGGACCGACTACAGAAGCAAAACAACGCTTTAAAAGAACAGTTGGAAGATGCTCTAGGGAGGGAGCAAAGTGCCAGAGAGGGCTATGTACTGCAGGTACTACACTTACTGCCCATCGTGCAAGATTAGTATGGGTTTCAAAATTGACAATATGTACAAATAGCAACATTAAAACTTGAGCATTAAAATGTTTATAATGGTTTTAAGTTTTGCAAGATAGTATACATGTATTGGTCAAATGTGGTGCAGTTATCAACTGTACCTGTGTAGATTGTATTTTTGTTATAGTCTACTCGCTCATGATAGATCTGATTTATGTGTGGTTACTGTAACTTGTATAAGATTCTACTAACGGGTGTGGGTGCTTATTTTCTGAAACTGATACGCATGGTTGTGGTGTTCTTAGCATGAGTTTTCACTAACTGTTTTTACGGAGTTTCACATCTCCTGGGAAAATAATTGATTTGATCTGATATGCTCGAGGTAAGAAACTTGATCAAGAAGCCTTGCGCTGTGCTTTTTCTCTCTGTTCATTTGTGCTTTTGTCTGTTTGCCCTTTCCAAGCTTGATTTCTGCATGCTTTTTAGTGTTTCAGAATTGTATACTTTAACTAATTGCTTTTTTACATTATGCATTTTTAAGTTATACCGTGAACTTATCACAGAGCCAGAATTTCTTTTTTTGTATCACATCATATTTACTTTGCAAAAGTTAATTAGTTGGTTTGATTTTTATTTTTAAATCACCATATTAGTAACCCACCAAAGTTTTTGTTTTTCCTTTTGGTATTCATTTAAACCTTTCAATTTCCAAGTCACCTCTGAAAAAGCACAGTGGAAGCTTGGGAAAAAAACTTCAAAAGAGAGATTTATATCAAGAAAGGAGAAACTTATTTTCCTGGTTACCCCCGAGATGTGGTTCTCCATATATGGTAGGGGCAGTAAGGTGATGTCAATAATGAAACTGTTTCATCAATCTTTTTCAAGAATGCAACACCCCCTTCCTCCTCACCGAACAGAGTGCCATGGCAACGCCTGCACAAGCTTAATGAAGATTTGCAGGGCGAGTTGGAGACACAAAAGCGCAAGCAGGACCTTGCTCAGCAGCAGATTCGGACACTAAAGAGAAGCTACACAGATGCCCAGGATGCTGTAGACCACCATGAGTCTGGCATTCAGGCTCTGCAGGCTAAACTAGCATCTGCAATGGCTGAAATCTTGGCCAGTGAACAGGCTGTGGCCAGAATGCGCAATGAGCTCAAGCTAGAGCAGGAGCGTTCAAAAGAACAAGAAGAGGAGTGTGGCCGCGGTGAGGCCACCCTACGAGCCCAGCTAAAGGACAGTGAAGATAGACTCCGTGATATAGAGGCCAGCCTCTTAGAGAGAAACCAGGCCCTCAGGCACCTGGAGCGCCAGCAGGCCCTGCAACGAGACCATGTGAGAGAGATACAGAGGCTTCAGGAGAGGTTGCAAGAGGTGACAGCTCGGCTAAGCGCTACTGAAGAGGGTCAGGCACTGAAGGAGGAGCGCCTGAGGATGGAGCAGCATAGCATGCAAGAGAGTCATGAGAGGGAAAGACAGAATCTGTGTAGAAGATTAGCTGAGGCTGAAACTGCACAGAAAGAGATGGAGAACCGACTGTTGGAGGCTGAGCAGCAGGTAGAGGCCCTGTTAAGAGGGCGGCAGGCCTCTGGAGGAAAGGAAAGGGAGGAAATGCTGAAGTTGCAAGAGGAGCTGGCCCAGAAGACAGACATGGTAGAGTCACTGAGGGAGAGTGTGCGTAGGCTAGAAGAGGAGAAAGGCCATCTCACTTGCCGCTGTCAGGAGCTTCTTAACCAGATTGCAGAAGCAGACCGTGAGGTGAATAAGCTCCGCAACCGTCTGGAAACAGAAGAGGCTGATTACTACACCCTGGAGCACTCGTATGAGAGGGCTACCCAAGAGTTTCAGAAAATGAGCCAGTTCCTTAGAGAAAAAGAGGAGGAGATCCAGCAGACTAAGGAGATGTATGAGAGGCTGGTGGAACGTAAGGAAGAGGACTTGAAAGAGGCCCTTGTTAAAATGGCTGCTCTTGGCAACAGCTTGGAGGAAACTGAACAGAAGTTGCAAGCTAAGGAGGAGCTTCTTTGTCAAATGAGTCAAAGTATCTTAGATAAGGTCGAGCCATGTAGTGCTGAAAAGGATCTGCAAGCCAAGCTTGTGGTCGCAGAGGACCGTATAGCGGAGCTAGAGCAGCATCTTAATGCCCTGCAGTTGGGCTACGCTGACCTACGCATGGAAAGGCAGCAAATCCCAGAACAGAGCAAGAAGGCAAGGCTTAAAACATCGGCCTTGCCTTCAGCAAACGCAGAACTCTTACGTTCCTTTGACAAAATGTCCAAGACGGAGAACTCCCCAGATGATAAGGAGTCTCAAACTAAGAGACCAAGGATACGTTTTTCCAATATTCAGTGCCAAAAATACATGAATCTAGAGGGCCTGGACACAGACACAAGACAAAACATTAACCAGGATGTAAATGAAGACATCCATCTAAGTGAAGGAAACATCTCTGATATCACCTTCTCTCACAGTAGTGACCCAGAGAAGTTCATCTCTATTATTCATGCCCTAGAGACTAAACTGCTAGCTACTGAGGATAAACTAAGAAACCTCACACAGAATCTAGAAGAACAACGATCCATCCAAGCAGAAGATATGTCCAAGATTGATCTAAAGATGACAGAAATAAAGCCTAATCCTGAGAAGGAGTTAAGTTGTGGAAGTAGGATACAGAGTAGTGCTGCCAATAAGCATTACGCCAAGGCCCTGGTGTGTGTGGAAAACAGTCGAGAGAAAGTCAGGACTATTCTCAGTGGCTCTCATGATACCACTGATTCACAGCTGCACTCATTGTCGGAGATAGAGAACGATTTGTTCCATGCGTCACTGTACATCCGACAAGGACAAAAGACGCTGGAGAAATCACCAGTTTTCCATCAAAATCAAACCCCAGAGACTCTAGATAAAGAAGCTTTGCACCTCTTTGCCAAAACTTTATCGTTTGAGGCAGTCGTTTTGAACAAGATGGCTTTGTTACTACAGACTTCAAAGTCTGACCTCCTACAGTCTCTTGCCGAGATATGGGAAGACATGGAGAACATAAAAAGGGGTGACAAGGATTGCTTGGCTATAGTTTATGCTGATGTCTTGACCAGGAAGTTGATGTTGGAGAGCTCATTCTGGAAAGAATTGGAGAAAACTGAGACGGATGTTGCTAAATCCAAAGATGGCAGTGTTTCGGCTGATGTAGATGTTGATGCCACAGTTATCTTTAATACCTTCATTAAAGCAGAGCTTGCCTACTCTATTCAAAACCTTAAATTTTGCTATGAAGAGAAATTCAAAATACTGAAAAGGGAGTTGACTGAAGCCCTTGATAACCTGCATCAAAGGGAACTGGCTCTGAAAGCAATTATTGAAGCTTCCAAAAGGCCTGATTTGAAAAATGTAATAAAAGAAGTCAAAAATAACTTTGGGTTTAGTAAACAAAAGTTAGCTGACATTCGCCCCTCTGAACTTGCTCCCTACATGGAGCAGATTGAAATGGAAGAGGCTAGAGGCTTGGCTGAGGAAATCGTGGACAAGCACTTGGCTGGAGAAATGCCCTCTTGTGGTGTCGACTCTATTGAATCGCTGCAAAATGCACATGACAACCTGGCAAATGAGCTTCAAAGACAAGCAGAGATCCTCCATAAGTATGCTCAAGAGATAGAAAGTGGCGGAAACCATCCTGGACTGGCTAAAATGATCCATGCTCTTCTGGGCCACCAAACGTCTCATAAATTCACAAGTACCTCTCTCTGTATGCGCGAAGCCCTAATCCAGGCTCAAGTGGCTTATGTGGCATGCAGGTTACGGGCCATGCACGAACAAGACTTGGGCTGGTGTAAACAGACGGGTCAGAACATGGATGCTCTCGTCCAGCAGCACGCCCGCAATGTCGGTGCAATCCAAGAGAAATATGAAGCATCCTTACAGGATGAGCAGCTGAACTTCACACAAACAGTGTCCACTCTCCAGAAGGAGAACCATACGTTAAAGAGTGAGATCAGCAAACGGGTGAACCAGCTCTCCCAGCAGCAGGAGCAACTGGCTCTCCTGGAGGAGCATTTAAAGAAGGAGACCGAAGAGCTGAAGCAAAGGTACAAGCAAGAGCTGAGCCGAGCAGAGAAAGGCCGCGCCTCGACCGAGCTGGCCCTCATGGAGACAACAGCCGATAGTCAGCGAAAGCTAGAAGTTCTGCTGGTGGACATGGACACCATGGAGGAGCGGCACGAGGGTCACGTGAGGAAACTGGAGGAGCAGTTTGAACAGCAGATCTGTGAGCTTGAGCAAATCCACAAACAGGAGATTGAAAAGTTACATTCCCAGTATATGGAAAACATTCAATGTATCCAAAAGCTCCAACAGGACAAAAAAGTTCCAGAGGTTTCCCACTCACCTCCTTGTGATGAGGCCTCTACACCAATGGAAGAGGAGGAGCAGGGGAAGGGGGAGGACGCACAGACCATGTCGGAGTTGGACTCCATGGTGGTTCTGAAGGACCGGATCCAGGAGCTGGAGGCTCAGATGAGCACCATGAGGGACGAACTGGAGAACAAGCATCTAGAAGGAGATGTGGCCAGCCTGAGAGAGAAATACCAGAGAGACTTTGAAAGTCTTAAGGTTTTTGCTCTTTCATTTTACCTTAGTGATTTTTTAAATAAGTGAGAGTACTAGATAGATAGTAAGATAGCTTAATAACAAGCTGCTTTTGTTCATCAGTCTACTAATATGCACAAAATGTTTGGAGTTCGGAAATGGTGTGATTTGAGATTATTTGTAAATTTATGAAACTTGCAAACTAGATTACACCAGTTCGCTTGCAGCCCTAGAGCCGTACCAGCAGCATGGTTCTAGGGATGGCAAGGCCAGTCGGTTGATCCACCAGTTTGGTTATGACTGAAATATCTTAACAACCACTGGGTGATTCCCTTCGGTAATCCTGACTTTCGATTTAGAGCCAATAGCGAGTCAAATGTACCATTATTATCTTGTGAAATACATCCAAAACTACTAGATGGATTGGCACAAAATTTGGCACAGACAATCATGGCGTCCAGGCGATGAATCCTAATGACACTGAATCGCCCTCTAGTCTTATCAACTATTGGATCGATTGCAGTGACATTTGGTGACTTTTCATCTAGCACAATTCAGGTCAAATTTCAATTTGTCTATACTTCATGATACTTCATTTTATGACAAAAGACCTGCAAAACTAACTTTGAAACTGCAGGCTGCTGTGCACTCTTTGGTTCATGGAGTACTCGGAGCCAACATAGATCGAAAATGAATCAGAAATTATATACGCAATACCATAAATAAATGCCAATCCTGCTGATCAGGATGGGACATCCCTAGTAGGTTTACATAATAAAGCAAAGCAAGCCGTTGCAGTTTGTCACCACTTCAGAACATCCTGACAATTAAAAGTGTAAAATGCCTTGCTTGCCACCAACATGTCTCCTCATTTGGGCATTAACAGACACCATTTCCCACATTCAATAATAGAAGGAAGTGCAGTATATTAATGACAAAAATGCAGCTCTGCTTGAATAGAATTTCACTGCTTTAACTTGCTCTCTTTCTAACATAGCTGGGCTTCATCATAATAAGCTTGCATGGCTTCTATCACTGATTTTGCATGACACCTCATGTAGCCTAGCGAACTATTAATAGATATTGCACTGAATCTATAGTCACAAATTAGAATATAGATTAAGTGCAAAATTAATTTTGTGATAACAGATTGTTGATCCTTTCTTTCCCTAGGCCACGTGTGAACGTGGCTTTGCAGCAATGGAAGACACACACCAGAAGGTCGTACATGACCTCCAGAGGCAGCATCAGAGGGAGATTTCCAAACTTATGGAAGAGCGAGAGAGACTATTGTCTGAGGAGACTGCTGCCACAATTTCTGGTAAAGAAAACTGAATTACCATATATAATTTATATACTTTAAAACAAGACCAACATACTGTAATTAAATGTGTGTGATCTATCTTAAATGTAGCTATTGAGGCGATGAAGAATGCACACAAGGAGGAGCTGGAGAAGACCCATCGTTGCCAACTGAGTGGACTCAACTCTGACATTGATGAACTTCGCTTACAATACGAGTATGTTTTTAACTTTGCGAATGGGAAGCACAATATTTCCTTTTTTTTTTTCTTTTTAAATTAAAAGATCGGAGCATGCAGAGTTAAAGCTTGATAGTCAGAGTCCTGAGGTTGAGAAAATCTTTGTCACTTAATAGTATGGCTTAGGTGGATGGCCAGAGAATCCATATAGTTTAACTCTATGTTGCAGTAATGACTAGTGTAAGAACTGTCTTGTCAGCTTGTCTGCGGCTGTTTAACCGGAGCAACTTTTTGGGGGAAAATCACGTGATGAAAGTCTCCACTCACTTCTAGGCTGGTTTAGTAAACATCAGATGAGAATTCAAGGTGATATTGTGGTGATCTGACTGTCCAGGGAGGAGCTGCAGTCCATCCACAGGGAACTGGAGGTGCTGTCAGAGCAGTACTCTCAGAAATGTCTGGAGAATGCTCACCTGGCGCAGGCACTGGAGGCCGAGAGGCAGGCCCTCAGGCAGTGTCAGAGAGAGAACCAGGAGCTGAACGCTCACAACCAGGTTTGAATGCACACACATGCACATGTACAGTACATACAAAAACCTTTCTGTCCACAGGTTGAAATAACTTTATTCTGTCCAACAGGAATTAAATAACCGACTGACTACAGAGATCACTCGAATGCGCTCCTGTTTCAGTGGCGAAACAGCGCTGTCACCTCTTACCCAGGGCAAAGATGTGTATGAACTAGAGGTATGTGTAAACACACACATACACTAAGCATTTGGTCTTAAATCTTATGAGTGTTTCACCCCATCTTGTAGGTGTTGCTACGAATTAAGGAGTCAGAGATCCAGTATCTTAAACAGGAAATCCACTCTTTGAAAGATGAACTGCAGTCTGCTTTAAGGGTGAGCAAAGCCAATCTTAATTAATTGCAAACAATTTTTTGAACCTACATACATACATACATATATTTCTTAACGTCTTATAACAACATTTGAAAAACTGAGAGTCATTGATTTAATTTCAACAGGACAAGAAATATGCCACAGAGAAATATAAGGACATCTATACGGAGCTCAGCATTGCGAAAGCGAAGGCCGACTGCGACATCAGCAAACTGAAGGAGAAGCTGCTCATTGCCACAGAAGCTTTAGGCGAGAGGACGGTCGATGGAACGGTCACATCTGGATACGGTAAATGTTCATTTAATTATTTACACCCCACATCTCTAAAGTTAAGTAATGAAGCCAGTCAGGAATCATATACTGTAATGACAACCAGTTTTGGCCCTGTTGATCGGGAAATGTAAACACCTTTTAAAGTGTAAATTACAATGGTATACACATTACAAACAGCTAGGGATGGCTTGATAGCACTTTTTCATGTCCGATACAGATACCAATCCGATACCTTCTTTGTCCATCTCTTAAATATTTAATGTTTAATAAATTTAATAACTTTAGTTACTTTGCAGATTCAGATTATTAATACAAAATATAATCAACTAATACATGATTTATTAAAGATTAAACTCAGAATATAAAGTAATTAAAATTAGCTCCACCTTTACCAGCTGCAACATTAAAGTGATTAATGCATCAATGATTATAATCCAGTAATATAATATATATTATTCTGAAATGGGCCATTCTGCATAACGAGTACTTTTACTTTTGTTACTTTAAGTATATGTTGATGCTAATACTTTTGTACTTTTACTCGAGTAATATTTTGAATTCAGGACTTTTACTTGTAACAGTATTTTACACTGTAGTATTGCTACTTTTACTTAGTAAGTAGAGATTTGAGTACTTCTTCCACCACTGTATGTTAACATTAGTTTTTTGAAATATTAAAAGGATTTCCTTTCACTCACACAATTTTCAGATAGATAATGCAGTGTAGTGCATGCACTGTTTACCTCTCCATCACCTACTGTCTGTCTGTCTCTCTCTGTAAAGTGTGTTCGCGAGTTTTCACCTCTAGCAAAATGAGTCGTTTACCATCTTAGTTCGTTTTGGAGCAACGCAGCAACGTAAAGTGATGTTATTCAACGTAAGGTTTTTAAAATAAAATAAAACGGCACTCACAATCATGATGAAGATAAATGTATTGTGTATTATAAATCATACTACATAGGTTAACTTCTTACCCTTCCTTCCATCCTATCCGATCCAGTGATTTTGGCCAGTATCGGATCGGCGCATCCCTATTGTTTACTGGATCAGAGATCTATAGTTTGGCCCTCTATAGTTTGTGCTCCATGTAATCTTGATAGAAGCACAAAGAGGGATTACAGTAGTTATGATGATTGATATTTTTTTTTTACTTGACGTGGATGAAGTTTTGTTTATAAAATAGAGCTACAACTGAGTTGTAACTCACTTTCAGTTTAGCATCGTTAACCCTTAAAGGGACTGTTTGTAAGAATCAGAAATTGGTTGTAACAGCGACACTTGTGGTGTGTGGTCAACGACAGTCAGCGTCCTGTTGTTCGCGCTCGCCCGTGTGCACGTGCTACCTGAATGTGAGCGAGGGTCTGTTAAACAAGCGAGTTCACACACGTCAGCTAAAACCACAATATCACTCTATATTTCACCTGCTTGGCAGTAATGTTACGTTGGCAATAATGTTACCAGATGAAGGTCTCTCCATGAATCAGTGCTGATCCTAGTGCTTCTCCTGCTTAAGCCTCCCGACCGTGGCCGGAGAGAATAGGGGAGACACCGACACCCGATCGGAGACGATAACGTAACTTGCTGCGGAGCCCCGTCACTTCACAAGACACGGGAAACCTCTGTTAGTCTGGAGGAGCTGCAGCATTTATTTCTGCACAAACGTCCATTGTACATTCACTAGATATTCTCAGAGCTAAACTAACTCTTCTGTAGCGTGTAGTGTGTGCCCGCATGCACGTGGAGTTGGAGCGAGCTGAGAACGAGCGCGGTGTGTGTGAGAAGGCAAGCAGCAGAGCAGGCTACAGCAGAGACTCCGGCCCTGTTGACCAAGACTACAGTCTCCCCTGCGTCCTCCGACCGCGGCCAACACTGTTTTGCAAGACGGGCTTCACTAGATATATCTTTGTGGTTTTGGTGCTTCCGTGTAGTTTGTGTTGGAGTCTTGTCTGAACAGTGTAGCCACACGCGAGCTCGCATGGGACACCGACCCGCAATGATTTATACGTGTAAGAAGTTACAAACAGTCCCTTTAAATGCATGGGTGTTTTTTAAAACATTCCTACATACAGTACCTTGGGTCTTTAGCGACCCGGCACTTATATAAGGCAGATTAAGCCACATATTAATAATGCTTGTAAACTTTACTACTAAACTATTATGCCACTTTAGGGTAATGATAATAATGGCACAACTTTATTGTGTTTTTAGATATAATGAAATCAAAAAGTAATCCAGATTTCCTGAAAAAGGAACGATCAACAACCTCCAAGCTATCAAGAGGCGTAAGGTCAAAGGTGAGTGTCAAGTTTAATAATATTATTTTAACTTTCCCTAATTACAAACATCCAGAGTATTATCCATGCACTCTAAAGCTACTATCTCAGTTTGCCGTGTGATGTGATGTTTAAGTTTTTGTCGTACAGACTTTATCACTGTTAATCGTTGCAACTCAGCCATCACATACTGTAGAAGTGTGTTCCACAATTGGTCGGTCAGGACGTTTTTAGTGAAGGTCTATCGTCCTGTAAGTTTGTCATTTGTCTGTTCTGTCCGTCAGTCTGTCACTGAACAGGTCTGGGATAGCTGACACTCCCATTGTGGGTGATTTCCCCCCCAACCCCCACCCCAAGATGTGCTGTAGGTATAGCATGATGTAGAGCAAAGCATGCCCTTAACACCCTCGCATGATCTCCCCCCCCCAACTCCCAACCTGCACCATCAAAGCTGATTGTAGTGTCCACCCCTCAGTTGGATATCACAGGCGTGAACATTAGCCATTAGCAGTTCTTGGAAGTGATGATTTGAAAACTTTGTCTAAAACCCTTTCTGGTTACGTTCCTCTCCCATACATTTGACATTTTGGGAAATTTTTTGCCATGTGTTAGATGAGGAAATTGATACCACTCTCACGCCTGTACGGTAAATATGAAGCTACAGCTAGCAGACGGTTAGCTTAGCTTAGCATAGCATATATACAGTACTGGAAACAAGGGAAACAGCTGTAGCCAGGCAAGGTAAAAAAAAAATCTGCCTACCAGCACCTCTAAAGCTCACCAATTAACACGTTATCTCATTTGTTTGATTGTTACAAAAACCGAAGTGTAAAAACAATGAAGTTTCACAGCGGGTTAAACGTGTTAATTAGTGAGATTTAGAGGTGGAAATAAGCAGATTTTGTTTTCTTTGGACAGAGCTGCGCTTGCTGTTCTTCAATTACACCTAATGATGTAATGTTTCAGCTAACTCATATTTAATATTTAAAGGTGCAGTGTGTAGGATTTGTCAGCATCTAGCAGTGAGGTTGCAGATTGCAACAGACTGAAACTTCTCCCGTGTGTCAAGCGTGTAGGAGAACTACAGTGGCTGAAGCGAAAACGCGAATTGCCCTTTCTAAAGCCAGGGTTTGGTTTGTCCGTTCTGGGGATACTGTAAAAACATGGCGGCCGGCTCCGTGAAGAGGACCCGCTCCCTATGTACAGTCCCCTCCAATCCTATTGGAATAGCGAGGCCAATTCCTTTATTTTTGCTGTACACTGAAAACATTTGGGTTTGACATCAAAAGATGAATATGAGACAAGAGATCAGGATTTCAGCTTCTATTTCCAGGTATTTACATCTAGATCTGTTACACAACTTAGAAGATAGCACCTTTTGTAACGTTACACCAACTTTTTAGGTGAGCAAAAGTATAGGAACAGATAGACTTAAAATAGATTAAAGTGAATGATACTTCATATTTAGTTGCAAATCCTTTGCTTGCAATAACTGCATCAAGCCTGCGACCCATTGACATCACCAAACTTTTGCATTCTTTTGTGATGCTTTTCCAGGCTTTCACCGCAGCCTCTTTCAGTTGTTGTTTGTTTCGGGGTGTTTCTCCCTTCAGTCTCCTCTTTAGCAGGTAAAATGCATGCTCAATAGTGTTTAAGTCTGGAGATTGACTTGGCCAGTCTAAAACCTTCCACTTCTTTCCCGATGAACTCCTTGGTTGTTTTGGCAGTGTGCTTTGGGTCGTTGTCTTGCTGCGTGATGAAGGATCTCCCAATCAGTTTGGTTGCATCTCTTTTTAAATTGGCAGACAAAATGTTTCTGTAGACTTGAGTTCATTTTGTTGCTGCCATCATGTGTTACATCACCAATGAGCCCGTCCCAGAAGAAGCCATGACATTACCTCCACTGTGTTTCACAGATGAGCTTGTGTGTTTGGGATCATGAGCAGATTCTTTCTTTCTCCACACATTAGCCTTTCCATCACTTTGGTAAAGGTTAATCTTTGTCTCATCAGTCCATAAAACTTTGTCCCACAACTTTTGAGCCTTGTCTCTGTACTTTTTGGCAAATTCCAATCTGGCCTTCCTATTCTTATTGCTAATGAGTGGTTGCATCTTCTGGTGTAGCCTCTGTACTTTTGTTCCCGAAGTCTTCTGCGAACGGTGGATTGTGATACCTTCACTCCTGCCCTCTGGAGGTTGTTGGTGATGTCACTGACAGTTGTTTTAGGGTTTTTCTTTACAGCTCTCACAATGTTTCTGTCATCAACTGCTGTTTTCCTTGGTCTACCGGTTCAAAGTCTGTTGCTCAGTACATCAGTGGTTTCTTTCTTCTTCAGGACATTCCAAATGGTTGTACTGGCTATGGCCAATGTTTGTGCAATGGCTCTGATTGATTTTCCATCTTCTCTCAACTTCAAAATTGCTTGCTTTTCTCCCGTAAACAGCTCTCTGGTCTTCATGTTGGTTACACCTTTTTAACTATAAATGCAGTCTACAAACTGCAAAACCCAAAGCTGAAACTGAGAGTAGACATTCAGCGCTAAAACACGTCAGTCACATGTTCCAATAATTTTGCTCAGTTGAAAAATGGGTGGGTTCAAACAAAGGTGCTATCTTCTGAGTTTTTTTTTTAACAGATCTAGATGTAAATACCTGGAAATAGAAGCTGAAATACTGATCTCTTGTCTCATATTCATCTTTTGATGTCAAACCCAAATGTTTTCAGTGTACAGCAAAAATAAAGGAATTGGCCTCGCTGTTCCAATAGGTTTGGAGGGGACTGTATGTAGATTTAAACGGCTCATTCTAAGGCAACGAAAACAAATATTTTTATTTTCAGGTGATTATACACTAAAGAATACTTATTATATTCCATTTCTGCTAATAGATCTCCTGAAATGCTACACACTGTTCCTTTAACAATGTCACCTGTGTATTGGCCCCCAAATTTACAGTAAGCTGACATGCAGAACTGCAAGTAGTTTGGCTCTGCAATAGTAGCTTGTAAATATTGGTGTTGCTCAATAACTAATGAACTATCTCAGATAGTCTAATGAGAGCGCTCTTTTTTTAATGGAACATATCTCATATGTTCCAACATTGTTTTGCTCTGTTAATGTAAAAACCCTTTCTGTAATTGTTGTCTTTCGTCTGTTGTGAGTTTTTAATTTATTTGTGCATTGTGCGCACCAGTACGTACTATTATGTGGCATGACCATATTCCAGCATAACCATTTTTTTTGCTTTTCTAACACTCTTATCTGCCTACATGTACCCTTATCATCTACGAACAATAAATTACTTTCTTTTTCTTTAACAGAGCCTGAAAGAGGGACTAACTGTGCAGGAGCGTATGAAGCTTTTTGAGGCAAAAGATTCCAAAAAGATTTGAATATCAAGAATCTGAAGTTTCGTTCCTCTTTCCTGACCTCGGCTTTTGGTCAGATTGCTACGGCCGTGCCAGCATCAGCTGAAGACTCTTATAGGAAATGGAAAAAAAATCTATCGAGGTCAATTCTAAACCCCGACCTGCTGCTTCCATGCCTCAGATAAGTTGTCATATTTTTGTTTAATTTTTTTTTAATTAATGGAAAAACGTTTTACTAAATCAATCCTGTGTAAGGTTTCTTTAAAAAATCCATAGATGTATAATCTGTCCAATATGGAGATGTGTCAAATAAGATGCGAGAGGGATACATGACAGCATTTTTATTGATCCTCCAAAATGCCAAAACAGACAGCAATACACGGTATGAATAATATATATTTCCCAATATGAATTAAGTATCTGCTGTATTTTATTATTGTTACAGTTTCTATATCTAATAATTTTTAACTTGTTTATTGTTGCACCAGTTCTGTTGTACATAACTACTGGATATATGTACGAGTGTGGTTTGCTATTGATTGTTGGGGCATCTGCTGTACTATAACGATGGTTTGATTGATAGTGGAAAACAATGTGATGCTTGACTTTCTTTTGTATGAGAGTTTTATAAAATGGAGTGTCTGTGTGTGAAGGGGGAAAAGAGGGGCGGGATTGCACTTATCACTTGACTACTTGAGGAAGCTTTTTTTTTATTTGTCTCAAATTGGTGTAGTGACTTCAAGTCAATTATTGCCGTGCTACCAAACATCCTGACTTCTGTCAAATTTAGTGAACAACCGTGACTTGTTAGTGATACTGGATTTTTTTTTTTTAAAGTTTCCTAAAACCTGGATTTGTGTTTGTTCAGTTTTGACTTTGGTGTGAGAATATCATCTCAGAATAAAACGTAATTATTTAGGACTTTGCATGACTGTACAGTATCATTTGAATTGCAAAATGATCATGTTGCCTCGTTTTCCTACTTTATGCTTTAGTGTGAAACTCTTAACACTAATAAGCTTTGCTTTGCAAGTCCTACTGTTTAGGTGTTGAGATTGAAATGTTTTACTGTAAGCCGCAGTCTTGAAGCACTTGGCCCAATCCCTGACCTCCCACTAAAATCTAGTCGTGCCTCAACTGAGTGAAGAATATAAACATCCATGAAACCTGTGCAGCTATGGATACACACTGTATAGTATTCAAACCACGCCTTGTATATATATATATATATATGCCACACAGAAGACTTCTGTGTTTTGTTTTAAACTTGTACCTTGCTCACTAGCTCTATATGAAATATATATGAATATTTTTTATTTTCATTTGAATGTATATCGTCAAATAAATGAAGTGTTTGGAAATCTTGGAATAATATTCTTTTTTTTCCACACATCCATGTGTTAGTGAACCTTATTACACGGCTTTGTCGAATACTCAATTCTGATTGGTCAATCAAGTCGTTATTTCTTTATAGCTGGCCGTAGCTATGTATAACAGACCTTTGCTATGGGCGCAGTTCTGATTTTGGACTCTGGCGGACCGTTTTTGTGTCAAATTATTGATTTCTTAAGTAAGTAGCCATGTGATAAGCGGGATAATGTACAGCGAGACGGTCATTGTTGTGAAAGAAACCCCTTCAGGGCGATGCAAGACATGTGGCATCGCCCTGTCTGGGTTTCTTTCACAACAATGTCTGGCTCGCTGTACATTATCACTTCCAAAGAGTATAGAAGCAAAGAGACAAAACAGCCGCTGCCGCCATTTTGGACTGAAAGCGCTTATTATATTTATAATATTTTATTTATCAACACAGGCCATTTCGGTAGAATATGACAATGGTAAATGGACTTGCATTTATATAGCACTTTCTAGTCTTCCAACCACTCAAAGTGGTTTACACTACATGTCAGCATTCACCGATTCACACACACATTCATACACTGATGGAAGAGGCTGCCATGCAAGGTGCCAACTTTTCCCATCAGGATCTAATCATACTCATTCACACACCGATGGCTATGCCTTCGGGAGCAATTTGGGGTTAAGTGTCTTGCTCAAGGACACATCGACATGTGACTGGAGCAGCCGGGGATCGAACCACCGACCTTCCAATTGGTGGACGACCTGCTCTACCCTCTGAGCCACAGCCGCCCAATAAACAATAGAATAGAAATAATTTTGTTTTACTTTTGTACTGCATTTGTAGGCAAATGTTTTAATGGCGTCGGGTAGTTGCTTTCAGTCCAAAATGGCGGAAGTGTAGCTTTGTTGCTGGGCGCTGATGTTGCAATGGAACGAGCAATTGACTTTCCCTTCTTGGCAATATACAGTACGTTTGGCAATAACTGTGGTGTCCTGAAATTATGGAACCACCATAATCCACCATTTAGCATTTGTGAATTGTGGTTAAATTTTTCTTTCCATTTTCTATCGGAGGCTCCTTACTCACAAAAGTTACTCGAGCCTAACTATCCATCTGGTTGGTGTGATGACTTACTATATAATAAACTTCACCCAGTAGACAAACAGAACTTACCTGTAGATGGGGGGACAAGACAACTTCTTCAGGCCCACTTCTGATTGTTAAAAATTTCTGAGGACCACCTTCCCAAATAAATGAGAAAAAAAAAACAATTACAAAAAGGAGGAAAAATAAACAGGGCTGTAAATGTGTTATGCCACTGTCAGATGTTATGATCCAAATTTTATGTATTCAGGGTCATATTTCCTCACCACACGCTTTGGAGCTTTTACTGGTGCAGGGTTGTCTCCCATATGACTTTTTCATTTAAAAAACAGAACCATTTTGTGTCACTGCATCCAAGGAAACATTAGCTAGCTAACAGTGGCAAACACGTTTGTCTCTACCTGATGATGTGTCGTGATTGGTGTGGTGATATTCAAACATACCAGGTCACTGGAAATTGAGAATTTTAATTTTATGTTTTTATATATGTGAATTCTTGAGCAAATTTAGATATAAAAATAACTAGCTTGGTAAATCCAACATTTTTTAAATTTAATCTAACCATTCTGTCATCTGCTTGTGATGGAATGTCGCCACAGACACCCACTTCGTAATACTGCAACTGCAAGGGCTTTCATCATTGTGTTGCCTGATTTGGCAATAAACAGTGACTTAAAAGACATTATTTATTTACCACAGAAAGTTTATTACAGTGAAATTAAGTTTTATTCGTTTTTTGATAATCAGTCATGAAAAAAGTAATTTTTCATGCAAAAATTCTGTTTTCAGCCTCTCGAATATAGGGATTTCCTGCTTTTCTCGGTTTTATATCTTAAACTGAATATCTTTGAGTTTTGGACTGAAAAAACAAGACATTTCAAGACATCACCTTGGACTTTGAGAAATTGGGATGGACATTTGTCACTATTTTCTGGCATTTTATAGACCAAATGATTAATCTAGAAAATAATAAGCAGATTAATCGATAATGAAAATAATGTTTACTGGCAGCCCTAGATTTTTATGACTTTCTCAACATACTATACTATGACTTTTTAGTACTTTTTACAATGTACTATACTATGCCTTATTTATGACTTGTTTGTGACTTTTTTTCCCCAATGTAAATAGAACTATCTGCTCACAGCAAATGTTTTCTTCTTCACTGGGATGATTCTGTTGGTCATTTCTCGCAAATGGACCTGTAAAGACAAACATAAAACAGAGTGTATGTTTACGGTTTACAGAGTTAATGCATAAGGTAAATACTGAGCTAAAAAATAGCATATTTACCGGAGCAAAACCGTCTGGAAAACCCTGAATCTTGGCCACAGATGTTGTTCATTTCTTGCCGATTTCGGATCAGATTCCTCCGGGAACGTGCGCTGTGTGAAGTTTTTGGTTTATAAACTTTTAATTAGTCTATTATTGACGGTAGAAAAATGCTGATAAACTCAGTGAATCTCTCTTCCTGCTGCTCTCCGGCTGCAGGGCGAGGAAGGCAGTGAAGGCGTTTGATTGACAGCAGAGACCCGGAAACGACTGACCAATCAGAGCAGACTGGGAGGAAACAGGCTCTGAATCAGAGTTTTTCAGACAGAGGCTGAAAGAGGCTTTATGCATGCAGACAGTATGAGAAGAATAAAGGTTTTTTTTAACATTACAGCATGTAAACATGTTCTAGTAGAACATTAAAGTACAGCTTTGAGTTTGATATATATATATTAATTTCCTGTTGTAATTTCCTGTTGTTGGTTTATCTATGTGCCTATGTGTTATGCATGTGGCTTATATGCACGTTTTCTTTTTTTGTTTTGTGTGAGCATTGAAAGCTCAAAGGGAGGAAATGTGTTGGAAAAATACAAAAATGCAGCACATTCTTAAAGGGACTATTTGTAACTTTTCACGCGCATAAATCATAACGGGTCGGAATCCCATGCGCGCTCGCGTGTGGGTACGCGAGCGCGCAGCAGCTCTGCTCCTGCTGCCTGCTGCCTGCACACCGCGCTCGTTCTCACCCGCTCGGCTCGCTCCAACTCCACGTGCACGCGCCACACTGCAGAGAGTTAGTTTAGCTCTGAGAATATCTAGTGAATGTGCAGTGGACGTTTTTGCAGAAATAAATGCTGCCGCTCCTCCAGACCAACAGAGGTTTCCCGTGTCTTGTGAAGTGACGGGGCTCCGCAGCGAGTTACGTTATCGTCCCGACCGGTTGTCGGCGTCTCCCCCCCCCCCCCACACCGGTTGTCGGTGTCTCCCCCCCCCCGACCGGTTGTCGGTCTCGTTCCCTCCGCGGTCGGCAGGCTGAACAGGAAAAGCCAGCACTAGGATCAGCATTGATCCATGGAGAGACCTTAGTCTGGTCAGCTAACATTACTGCCAAGCAGGTGAAATATAGAGTGATATTGTGTTTTAGCTGACGTGTGTCGCCTCACTGTTTAGACCGGTGCTCGTTCATGTCAATGTAGCGCGAGCACAAGCGCAAGCGCGAGCAACAGGACGCTGACTTTAGTTGACATTGCGGCCACAGGTGTCGCTGTGAACAAGCAATTTCTGATTCTTACATATAGCCCCTTTAAGGTCTTGACAGGTGACACTCATTGTCCTTGAAGTCCATTTCAGTTTCTGTGTTGCATACCTAGTCAACAAACATGTAGTGCCTATTTGAGGACAAGTACCTTAAATGGACAGAAGTTTCAGACAGAGAGGACAATGTGAGATATACGACTGTGAGCATTCATGTAAGGTTATAAATTTCGCTAAATTGAGAGACTAAGTGCTCTCAGCATCCTATGTTGATGGTTGTGCCCACTTGCAAGGGTGTATTAAAACTCCGAAAGACGCTCTCTTGTTTTTGAGTTCTTTTTAACAGAAAATAGCCGCCACAATAGTATGTCGAGGCTTTTTCTAAAAAGTCCTAGTATAGTATGTCGAAAAAATAAAAAAGTCCTAGTATAGTATGTCGAAAAGAAGTCATAGTATAGCATGTCGAAAAAATTAAAAAAATCATAGTGTAGTATGTTGAAAAAAAGTCATAGCATAGTATGTCGACATTTTTTTTAAAAAGTCATAGTATAGTATTTCGAAAAAAAAGTCATAGTATAGTATGTTAAAAAAGTTATGGTATAGTATGTTGAAAAAATAAAAAGTCATAGTATAGTATGTCGAAAAAAGTCATAGTATATCATGTCGAAAAAATAAAAACATGTCATAGTATAGTATGTCGAAAAAAAGTCATAGTATAGTATGTCGAAAAAATAAAAATTCATAGTATATTATGTCGAAAAAATAAAAACATGTCATAGTATAGTATGTCGAAAAAGTCATCGTATAGTATGTCCAAAAAATAAAAAAGTCATAGTATATTATGTCGAAAAGAAGTCATAGAAAAGTCATAGTATAGAATGTCGAAAAAAGTCAGAAAAATATGTTGAAAAAAGGCATGGTATAGTATGTCAAAAAAGTCAGAAGTGTCATAGTAAAGAATGTCAAAAAAGTCATGGTATAGTATGTTGAAAAAAGCCATAAAAGTCATAGTATAGCATGTCCAAAAGTCAAGAAAATGTTATAGAATAGTTTGTCGAAAAAAGGCATATTATAGTATGTTGAAAAAGTAAGAAAAAAGTCATGGTACAGCATTTTGAAAAAAGTCCTTGTACGGTATGTCAAAAATAGTCATAAAAAGTCATAGTATAGTACAGGGGTCTCCAACATGTAGCTCTGTTTCTGAGTGGCTCGCTAACGGTTCAAAGAATATGTACATAAATTTGATAACACAATGTCACTTTGTAAAACTGTTTAAATTACTACCCAATAAAATTCACAGACATCCCGCCCCCTTCTGAGACCGAATGATTAAATGCCTATCGGCTGTCAATTAAACTAGTTAGGCTGCTGACAGGTTTGTAACGCCATAACATACAGCGATGTTAGCTGACTATAAGTGCACACAAGATTTGACAATTACGGCAGAAAATAGCCAGGCCAATAAAAGGCAAAAAATATACTATTTTCATGAGGAATTGGTTCATTATCTGTTGAAAATTACTTTTAAATTGACTTTGTAGTTTCAGAAATGGCCTGGAGTAGGTTGTAATCAGAGGGATCAGATCAGTTGGGCCTATACCAAAATTCCCCACAGGGGGGGGCGCTGCCCGACAGCCTCAGCAGGAGAAGAGAGGATCAGAGAGCCCGTGGGAGCGAGAGATGCCAGCGTGCTTCGTTTAATGGATCTGAGGAATCACTGAGAGTACCCCCTCTGCTTAAGACTGTGGAATAGAGTGGAGATGGAATTGTGCAAGTCTATTTCACGTGATGAGAGTCTGAAGAAGCGGATAATTTGTGACTTGACTATGCCCGCAAAGGTGTGCTGCGAATGGTAGCTCGTCTTATGAAGCAACGCATGGGTATCTGTCGGCTTGAAATAAACCTGAGTGAGTATTCTTTTATTGTTAGTGTTGATATTTTCAAAAAAGACTGTTGTATCTAAAAAGTTGAATTGATTCAGATCTAAGGTCAATTTAACTTTAATTGAAGTGTGGTGGTTGTTTAATGTATGGATAAATTCCTTAAAACTATTTTCTCCATGTGGTAACGCTCCAACGATGTCATCAAGGAAGCGAAGATAAAAGGTAGGCTTTAATGAGCATTTAGCTAGCACCTCCCGCTCCCACTCACTCATATAGATATTAGCATAGGATGGGGCATATCTATGTCCCATCGCCATGCCCTCAATTTGCAAAGTGTTTATTGTCAAAATCAAAATCATTATATCTTAGACATATTTCCAGCCGTTGGAGAATCTCGGCGTCCGACCTAGTACCCAGCCAACATGGTTATATGGGCCCCACATGGGTTATGCTGGGGGTACACAGTAAATTCGGCAGTGTTATTCTAACACTTAAAGAGTCAATTTTAACACTAAGTCAGTGAACATATGGTCCCTATCTACAGAGTGTTAAAGTTACACTGAACATAGTGTTGAATTTTCAGAGTCAATTCAACTCTAGTAAGAGTTAATATTTTACACTACACTGAGAAGTGTTACTCAAGTTTTACACTATGACGAAAATAACACTCAGTGTTATTTACAGTTGACACTAGGAATTTTTAAGTGTTAATCAGAATTAACTCTTATTAATTTACTCTTCATGAGTGTTAAACCTACTTAACACTAAGTGTTGATTAAGAAATTACTCCCAACAGTGTTGATTTTTGAATGACTCCTGCCAGTGTTAAAACATATTTACTCATGTATTTACTCCCTGTAAGTGTTATTCTTACCCAACACCTTGTTTATGATCAATGGACTCCTTTTTAATAAAATGTATTCTTCAACAGAATTACTTTTGAGTGTTTTGCAATTTCTACTTTACCATGTCCAACGGACACTTAAAACAAGTAAAACTAAAAATGTTTGCAGGGGGGAAACAACAAACACCATTATATCCATGTCTTAATACAAATTTATTAAAAGTAAAAACATTAACTCACAGGTCAAATGTAGTTCGAAAACAAGTTTTGAGACATGCTCACACCATTACATGCTCACACCGTCACGTGCTACATAACAATTAAACTTCACTTTCAGTTTAAAAGATGAAAAAAAACATTGTTCTTAAAAGACATGGTATATTTCAAATTGTAAAATCTTAACTATTTATCTTAACAATGAAACATTTGTGTTTAAAGTGCATTTCAGAGGATAAACATATCAGAGGATAATTCCACCTATTTTCAACCTAGAACAAACTTCGCCATCATCTGGAATCTACCAACCAATTCATACCAAAATATTATCGAATTGGCCACTGAATGAGTTGTGATGTGAGAGTGCACCTGCCTTCATGTGTGTTTGTGTTGACTTAAGTAGGGCTGCACCTAACGATTATTTTTTTATCGATTAATCTAACGATTATTTTTTCGATTAGTCGATTAATCTAACGACTAATTTCATCGATTATTCTTTTTTTTTTGTGTTTCAAATATTTTTATTAGGAAGCATGTGCATGTCAGTGGTACAGACTTCTGTGGGATGTGTATCATGCCTCATTTTTGATATATATCAACAAAAACAGACAATACTAGGAACTAAAGGATTAATCTAACGACTAATTTCATCGATAATTCGAAATTTTTATAGTTCAATTAATTTACCCAAAATAAATATCAAAAACTTGTCTCATTATTATTTCAATACTTTATTCAAACATCTCTTATAAACATGAGCTTGAGCTTGTTAAATTCAAGTTAAAGGAATACAGTGCAATGTACATTTAGTAATCCAACAACAAAATAAATAAGAATGTAAAATTAAAGTCACTTTCAGGAGGTATATCAAAACATTGTGCAACCTTAAGTTTAATGGCCCAACAAAATAATCTTGAAGTAAAAATAGTGCAATTTGAGTAACATTTAGATTTTTTTTAAGAACAGGAATAACTAAAGTGCATTCTTAATCAACTCTCAGTAACACACATAACTTCTTCTCCCTCTCTCCTTGTTTCTCTCTCCTCCCTCCATCTCTTCTCTCTCTCCCTCCCCATCATCTTACAGTAAAATTGGTGCAATTTGAGCAACATTCAACTCTTTAACAGGAATAACTAATACAAATGCATTCTGAATCAAATATCAGTAACACTAACACATACCTAAGAAAATAAACACAATCTCCCTCCGTCCTTCCCTGAGATGGGGAGAACATGCTTAAGATTGTACAGTAGTCAGGTATTACAGTGGAGGAATGTGAGCATCTCAACATGCTCTGGAGTCAGGCTTGCTCTCTTTTTGGTCACAACTTCCCCAGCAGCTGAAAAGAGGCGTTCAGATGGAGTTGATGTTGCAGGGACAGCAAGATAAGATTTAGCCACAGTGGCCAGGGTAGGGAACCTTCCTGCATGTTCCTTCCACCATTGGAGTGGATCCTTATCCCTTACAACACACTGTTCACTGAAATACATGAGTATTTCATTCCTGACCATTTCATTTTCAACACCATCTTTTTCCTGCCCATTATCTTCCTCAGTGCTGTGCTCCTCTGAGTCTGAGCCCAGCAATGCATCCAGCACAGACACTGGCTTTGGAACTTGTGGCTGGGTACTGGCTGTGTCATCCTGCTCCACACTTGCCTGTTGAACTTGTTCTTTCTCACTTCTTTTGGCATCAACTGCAAGACTCTGAACTTTGACTTGCACTTTTAGGATATCATCTGATGACAGGAACTTCAGTTTACGAAACCTGGGGTCAAGGGCAGCAGCAATGACACACACGTTTTGACCATCCGCTCTGAATGTCGCTTCACCCACCCACCTTGAAGCTATCTCCTGTGCTGCAGTTGTTTGGAAAGAGTTGACAGGAGCAGACTCAAAAGACGTGTTCTTTGTGGACTTCTGAAGGCCCTTAATGAGTGGAGGTAGAGCAGAGACAGTCACATAAGCCTCTCCACTCAGGAAGACAGTGGCTTGTTCAAAGGGCAGGAGAACCTGCTCCAGTTCCTCCAGTAAGGTCCACTGATCATTTTTTAGGTCAGGTAGTGCTTTCCTCGTTGTGTGACCTCTGGGTCTGAAAGGGTTGCAGTCACGGGCCACCGCTGCTCCAAGAGGCGACTAACCATGTAGTAGGAGCTGTTCCATCTTACAGTTACATCCTGGATCAATTTGTGCTCAACTGTGCCCCATTGCTTTTGTTTGTTTTTAAGCTTGCTGCTGGCCAACTCGCTCTTTCTAAAAATGTTCTACAAGGCACCTTGCAGCCCCAAGTGCCTTGCTTATCTGGGGATCCTTCTTCAGGGCGTGGTTGACCACTAACTGAAGTGTATGCCCAGCACATCGGTGTGAAGCAACTCCATGCTTCTCTTCCAAGATCCTGAGAGCTGCCACAACATTGGCAGCGTTATCATGTACAACAGCCAGTACATCACTGAGAGAGAAGCCCAACTTCTCTGCTACCTTTTCCACCCAGCCAGCAATATTTTCAGCTGTGTGACGCTCCTCAAGTGGCATTGTGGCCAGACTGTAAGAGGTGAGCTCCCAGTCTTTATTTATGAAGTGGCAGGTGACTCCTAAATATGCCTCGGTGGCAATACTAGTCCAAGCATCTGTGGTCAGTGTGATTTTTGTGCTCGTGCATTGCACTTGTACTGCTGTGGTACGCCATCTCAATTTTGCACAATTTGCAGAGCACCACGTTGTTGGGTCTCTGTTTGAAATATTCCCAAACTTTTGAAGAACGTGGGCGAGTTTTTTTTGACGCGTCTTGCTCTCTGGAGCAGGCGGAATCCATGCTTGGACCGGGCGCAGCCATTTTGATTATGTCATCCGAAGCGTCGACGCACGTTACGTAAATCGACGTATTTACGTAGTCGATTACGTCGACTACGTCGACTACGTCAATGAATCGCCCCAGCCTTAGAATTAAGCAATTGGCCATGTTCTGAATTTTTTTTCCCAGTGGTGAGACATATTTGGCTTTAGAAGATTTGACTATATGTCCATACATTATACTGCTGCTGCCAACTCAAGTGCCAAAAAATAAGTTCATAGGATTGTCATTTTTCATTTAAAATACTGTTCAAACATGGTAAGATGGCTTTAAAATATTCTGTCTGTAACAATATGTTTCAATTCCAAATTGGAGTGCAGTTAGATTTACTATTGGACTTTCAACTTCCCACAGATTAGTGGGTTTTCTATACCAGCAGTAGTTCAAATTAAATTTTTAACAGGAGAGATTTGCTGATTTTTGACCTTATCTCAATCTATCCGCATATAGTGTGAAAAACGCCAAATGATGTTGCTGTGACCCAGAGAACGCCTACAACAAATGCGGGCATTTTTAACACTATATGCGGATAGACTGAGATTTGAGGTTGAAAATTGGCAAATCTCTCCTTTAAGAAAAATGACAACCCTAGTAGCTCAATTGTAAAGATCTTGGTTGGAATCTATCAGTAAGGTGGCAGATGATACAAAGTTGTCTATAGGTTTAATAACAATAACTCCTTTTTAACCATCACTAAAATACAACAAATCACCCTTAGGGAAATACAAATGACAACGGGAAATTCCATTAGGAGGATATATATGGAAGCAGGATTACTTCAGTCAGACAACCAACAACTTTTGATTTTGCTAAATGGTGATGATCAGTAAATTACTTTTGTTATCAAATATTCAAGTTGGGTTTCAGAAATTAAATTTCATACAAACAGCCAAATTCCTTAGCTCAATCGCATCCTGCTACCTAGATTACCCCCCAGAGGACACATTGCAAACGTCAACATCTTAAATTTTGCCTAAAACTCCACTTAAATGGATTAAAGGTCCATATAAAAAATCGTGAACATTGAATTAACACTAAAAACACTGGTCAAGGCTGCATTAGATGGCAATATGGAACTATAAAAAGGGAGGAATCTGTTGTTCCATATGCCATTTGAACATCCACTGGTTTGAAGTAGAGCAACTCTTGAACATCAAACACCTTAAGTGTCTGGAATGGCTTAAACACAATTTTAAATGCATGGTAATGTTCATCAAAACAAATGGTTTCTACACCGGAGCCAGTAAGTATTACTTGTTCATCTTTCACAATAAGAGTCCTGATTTTACAAAATACTGGCATCTCATCAGCTACCTCAACACATACTAATAAGTAGAGGTCGACCGATATGGGTTTTTTATGGCCGATGCCAATGCCGATTTTTTACAGAATCAGGACAGCCGATGGCCGATATATGATGCCGATTTTTTTTTTGCCGATATGTTTGGCTGGTTTTCTCTTTTTCCTCCATCTGATAAAATATAACAGCTTAATAATAACAAATAATACACAAAATTTCTTAACTTAAGTAAACATTTATTGAACAACACTTATGGTCTGTCTCTCCAATCTGCATTTTGTGTCTGCACTGCAGTGCATATTTTATTTTGTGCATGATGGTTAATAGTAGTAATAGTACAGGGCTCAAAACCTTTTAAGCACCTTTCCAAAACTGTCCTAAAGCAGGTTTTTTATTTATGTCTGCACATATTTCAGAATAAAAACCTTGTGTTAACAAATGAAGGAATTCTGTCCACAGAAAAAACGCTTGAGGGCTTTTATTTTTAAATGAAAGCAGGAAGTGTTGATTTAAAAACAAGTCTTTACTTTTTTTCATCTCCGTAACATTTTCTACAGATAGAGACATGTTAACTGTAGTAATCTTGCTGATATGATGTCAATATATTTTCAATAGATCACTTTCTCTGTCTGTTGCTGCTGTGAAACGCACGCGGCTCGCGTCAAAAATAGGCGAGACCTCGAGTCTCTAGAAGAGACACAGCTGACACGCAGCTGAGACGCAGCTGACACGCAGCTTAGACGCGCGTCTCACGCGGGCAGTGTGGATGCTCTAACCTGTTAACACGGACGCCGAAATAAAAAACAACAGGTAACTCAGCCTCCACGCGGCCAGTGCGTTCCCGGCGTAACGTCAACTACGGAGAGAAATTCTCCGTTACCAAAAACAGAATTGATAACGTCGGAGCTTATCAATAGGTTTCGGTACCCATCCCTACCTGTAAGGTAGCTGGTTGGAGGCTCGCTATCAGTACAGTTCCAAAGTATTTTCTCTCTAAAAGTAACATTTCATATCTAACCAATTAAATATATAGGGCTTTGAAAGAGACGAATTTAAGCCTACCGGTTTGTCCCGGCAGAATGGCAATTTGATTGACACAAGGGGCGGTGTCACACGTGTTCCACAGCAACAACAACACTGGGCTGCCCGCAGATGTGCCTGTTTACTAATCGGCTTAATATGCTCAGGCATCAGCCGATGCCGATTATGAAAAAATGTCAAAAGATCGGCCCGATTAATCGGCCGACCGATTAATCGGTCGACCTCTACTAATAAGCCAGGGCGATATTCAGTGCCATAGTGCTTTACCCACTTCACTGACAGAACATTAGTAGATATTGCAGCATTTAGTTTCGCAGCAATCTCAGGACCTTCTTTCAATTCTCTAAGCTGCACTATCTTTCCTGGACCAATAGTTAATCTGCACTGGCTGAAAGATTCCCAATTCAAGGCCATGTATCTTTGGTGCTTTTTGGCCAATGTCTTTGTGATATTTTTGAAACTCTTAAGTTGGGTCTTGAAAAAGTTATGCTTTGCCTCGTAACGCATACACCACGTGTGCAGAATTGGTCCAATATTCCGTATACATCGAGGATAACACGTCATGAAATGATGCTTAGGCAAGAGGTTTCTAGCAGGAAACAGACGCTTAAAAAGCTGATGATGCTCAACAATAATGTGTTTTAGAAAGATGGTCAAACCATCTGTTAGGACTGGAGAAAAAACAATATTCGCTATCTGCAGAAGCAACATTAAAAGATGCCAGTACTCATCGTCTCTTTGCACTAGATCACCAAATATCAATGGCATGTTACGCAACAAACACCAGGACTGTATGGCGTTTTCTGGCCCAAATCGTTACTTCCATCAAATAACTTAACTGCAGGGGGACAATTTCTCCTCTCAACGTAGCCATAGTTATATGACTCTATTCTACCAGCCAGTTCTTTAGCAGTTAAGAAGTTCTCCTGCACAAACTGCAATACAAGTTTTACCTCAAATTGTGCTACTCCTTCTAAAATATCATGCATGATATCAACAGAATAATTATCAGCTGTGTTGAAATATTGCAGAGTTCAATAAACACGAACGCTTGACACCATAAACATGAGGTAGTTGTGGATTTGTTTGTATAGTATGGCAATGTTCTGCATGCATGTTTTTTGTTCGTAATATCACACTTTCTTCATCTTCACAAAACACAGTTTGAAAATCCCCTTTCTCTATGACACAAAAACGACAGCAATTCCGAGCACTGAACGATTCTACAAACCCAAACAGTCCATGTATACCAAGATTATCCCCGGTGACTTGCACAATGCTACCATGAACAGGACTTTTGAACGTGGGAACTTTAATCCCATCAGTTTCAAGCACTTTCAGGTCACTGACGATTGGCTGAAGTATGGTGTCAAACCCATAGGTTTTAATGTCCTGGGCATGAAAACGTGCACACAGATGTATATTGACTAAAGATGAATTACACTTTGGTGGAAAATTTCTCAATGTAAAATATATTGCCCCCAATTTATGTATACCTTTTTTGGATCCCAATGGGTTAGCTGTCTCAAAGTCATCATAAAGTAATTGAATTTGCACTGTAAAATTTTCATTAGAAAAAAGAGGATGTCTCTTCATATACAACCCATCTTTTAAATCGAAATATACACCGTCCTTGGAAGTGTGGCTAGACGTAAATATATCACTGATGTTTGGATTTCTGAGAACAGACTGCAATGTTTCAAGAATTGGAACATAGGCAAATTTGTTAGTTACAACTACCTGATTGTAAGTTCCAGTACATCTGTTTCTTCTGTTTTCAAATCTGACACCAAGTACTTTTTCAACAGGTTCAACAGTTTTCCATTTCTGTTCAAAATACGAGTTTCGTTTTGATTCAGAATTCATTGAAGTAAAAGGGTTTTCAAGTTGTTCAAAACTCTGTTCAATTTTTTGCTTTTGTCCTAATTGTGATGGAATTTTCTACTATTCCTCTCTCTCCTTGGTCGAGAGGTCAGGGTGTCCCTCTGTTGACGTTATTGGGTTGGAGTCCTATCTAGGAGCTCCACCATTATCTTTACAGCTGTGTCTGTAGTAGGGACCATGGAGCCAGTCTTTGTGGCATCCAGGGTCAGAGATGCCAGAGGAACCGAGTAAGTCAAAACATGATAAGGGGGTAAAACACTGAGCATCAGGGGGAAAGGGGAGAGTTGTGAGGGCTTCACGCGGAGAGCACATCTATGGTGGAGACCTGACAATTGCTCCTTGATCAAGCTTCAATAAACCTTCTTTGTAAGACATCAGCAGCTTCGGGGCCTCTTCCTTCCTATTGACTGAGTTAACCTGAGTATTCAGAAATTCCACAACAAAGTGGCGTCACGAACAGGATCTCAAAACAACAACAGAAATGGTAAGGATGTCTCTGCTAGAGAGACGTGTCCGGGATTTAGAGAAGCTTGTCGCGCTTAGCTTTAGCTTAGATGTCACGGGCACTCCAGATAGCATTAGCCGCAGGCCGGTTAGCGTGCCTGCTAGCGATAGCTCTAGCTTAGCCTCGTCGGCAGAGCCTGCGGAGTTTGTCACTGTCAGACGGCGTAGGAGGAATCGCCGGAGCTCGCAGCCGACTGTGCTGCCCGGTTTGCGGTCGCCTCTCCCGACTGCAAACCGGTTTTCTGCTCTTGTTCGTAATCCTTCGGGTCCGTGCGTCTCCTCCACTCCTGATGACAGGGACAGGCAACGTACGCTAGTGATAGGGGATTCCATCACCCGCAATATCAGATTAGCCACACCAGCCGATGTGTATTGTCTACCTGGGGCCAGAGCTTCCGACGTTGAAGCTAACCTGAGGGTGCTGGCATCACACAGGGAGAAGCAGGGGACGAAGGCACAGCACATCACTAGCTACAGGAACATTGCTATTCATGTCGGCACCAATAATGCTAGGCTGAGGCAGTCAGAGTTAACAAAAGCTAGTGTAGTTAGTATGCTGAACTGCGCTAGAAAGATGGGTCGGCATCGAGTAGTTGTCTCTGGTCCTTTGCCTGTGCGGGGGAATGATGAGATGTATAGCAGACTTTCAGCTATGAACCGCTGGCTGGCGTGCTACTGTAGGGAGCAGGGTTTAGGTTTTGTAGATAACTGGCCTTCCTTCTGGGGCCACCCCGAGCTGCTGAGAGCGGACGGCCTGCATCCTACTGGAGCAGGCGCTGCTCTTTTGTCGAGGAATATAGACAGGTGCTTACGGCGAGTTTGACACTAGTTATTCAGCGCTCGGCAGGTCGCAGGTGATTAGAGAGCCTGCTAGGTCTATAGCTAGTGCGGTTTTGGAGTCCATTAGCTTACTAAATTTATCTAGACAGGGAAACCTAGATAGTATAGATTACCAGACTGATAGCTTAGTTTACAACATTGAGACTGTCTCCTTCCCCCGGCCGCGTACTCACAAACTTCCTCTACCAAAGAAATATGTGAACCACAAAAACCTGTTAATCATCCCGACCACTGGTGGTTGTGAGCTGTCTCATGAAGCACCTGATCCTGTTTCACAAAACACAATACCTAATAAAATCCTAGTTGTATCACCGCGCCGTCGCGTACGCAGGCCACTAATCCCTCAAATTAATGTCACAAGAAACCTTATTAAAATCACTAGCTCATCTGATGCCAACGCTATCACTGAAAGCTGCAGCTCTAAAACAACCCTCAAATTTGGTTTTCTAAATATCAGATCGTTGTCTACCAAAGCCCTACTGATAAATGATCTGATTCTTCAACATGACCTGGATATGATAGGGCTATGTGAAACGTGGCTGAAACCAAATGTTTTCTTACCATTAAATGAAGCTTCCCCACCAAACTTCACTTATGCCCATGTTGCCAGGGATACTAAACAAGGTGGAGGTGTTGCCTTAGTCTACAAATCCCTTTTTAATTTATCCTCCACACTTGATACTAAATTTAACTCATTTGAGTCTCTTGTATTAAAATCATCCCCATTAACCATGAATTGCCGTGTCCGGGGCAGCAGGCTCCATCTTGTGGTACTTTACAGACCGCCTGGCCCTTATTCACAGTTTTTAGAAGAATTCGGAGAATTTCTCTCAGACATTATCACTCACTCTGATGAGATTGTAATTATTGGTGATTTCAATATTCACCTGAATAAGGCTGATGATCCTCTATGTAAAGCCTTTTTGGCCCTCCTCGATACTTTTGGTTTCATTCAGTCTGTACATGAACCCACTCATTCCAGTGGTAACACCCTCGATCTGATACTGTCTCGTGGAATAGATGTAACTGCCGTGACTGTCTCTCCCGTCACATCGGTGATGTCGGATCATTTTCTTCTTAAATTCGAAGCATCATCAGCCTGTCCACGTAATACGGGTGCTGATGTAGTTACCACTCGCCATATCGGTCCGTCGACTATAACTGAACTTGGTGAGCGATTACCTGTGGTTCTGGCTCCTTTCATTACAGCGACAGGTCCTGTTGAAAACTGTACTACTGACTTAAACACAGCCCTTTCTAATCTTCTAGATTCAGTTGCACCTCTTACTACTAAAACCAGACGGTCACAGAGGTCTACACCGTGGTTTAATGATGAAACACGCGCTCTTAAACAAGCCTGCAGGAGATCGGAACGCAAATGGCGTAAATCAAAACTGGAAGTAAACTACCTACCATGGCATGAGTGTGTCTTAATTTACAAGCGTGCTCTGTCCGCTGCCAAAACAGCTTATTTCTCTCGATTAATCAGTAACAATAAACACAATCCTAGATTTCTCTTTGACACTGTAGCCAAACTCACCCAAAAACAGCCGACTACTAATAGCTCATCCTTTACAGCACATGATTTCTTAGATTTCTTTTGCAGAAAAATAGATGAGATTAGATATAAAATTAGTTCTTCGCTCCCAGCTACATCTGTAAATTTTGCAATGCAATCTCCGTGCGTCGAGTCCCAATTAGCCTCTGTCTTTACACATTTTGAGACCATCTCTCTTGAAACTCTGTCTAAACTGGTCTCCGCTTCTAAACCTACCACCTGCCTCCTCGACCCCTTACCAGCTAAACTTTTTAAAGATCTATGGCCATGGCTGGGACCAACAATGTTGAATATTGTCAACGTGTCTCTTACGACTGGTACTGTCCCCACTAGTTTCAAGACAGCCATTGTTAAACCTCTACTTAAAAAACCGCATCTGGACCCAGGGTCTCTAAATAACTATCGACCAGTCTCAAACCTTCCATTCTTTTCTAAAGTTCTAGAAAGAGTGGTGTCTCAGCAACTTTCTGACCATATATTATTTAGTGATCTTTTCGAACCCTTTCAATCTGCCTTTAGGGCCTGCCATTCCACCGAAACTGCGCTTACTAAAGTCGTAAATGATCTGCTCCTAAACATGGATTCAGATTCCACCTCGGTACTTTTATTGCTGGATCTAAGTGCAGCTTTTGACACTATTGATCATCGTATACTCCTTGACCGACTAGAGAACACATTTGGCATCTCTGGGCTTGCTCTAGCATGGCTACAATCTTATCTATCTGAAAGAACGCAGTGTGTCTCTTTTAATAATTCGACATCAATATTCTCTGAGGTGAAATATGGCGTACCTCAGGGCTCTGTTCTTGGCCCTTTGCTCTTCTCTCTTTACATCGCACCTCTGGGCCAAATTATACGTAGTTATGGAATTGATTTCCA
Organism: Sebastolobus alascanus; assembly: GCA_916701645.2. NCBI lineage: Eukaryota > Metazoa > Chordata > Actinopteri > Perciformes > Sebastidae > Sebastolobus > Sebastolobus alascanus. Next base: position 1,198,521 of record CAKAOJ020000153.1, read on the forward strand.
CTGTTACGCTGATGATACACAGCTGTATTTGCCGATAAAAGCGGAGGATCGATCACAAATTGTTAAATTAGAGGCCTGCCTGTCTGCGGTGAAAAACTGGATGTCAAGTAATTTCTTGCTCCTAAATTCGGATAAAACGGAGATGCTGGTCATTGGACCTGCTCGACACAGACATAAATTTGACCAGGTAACAGTAACTCTAGATAACTGTGTGATATCCCAGAGTTCAACAGTTAAGAACCTTGGCGTCATGTTTGATTCAACTCTCTCTTTTGATCAGCACATTAAAGACATCACAAAGATCGCTTTCTTTCACCTACGCAACATCGCTAAAATCAGGTCTTCTTTATCCATGGCCGATGCAGAGATTCTAATCCACGCCTTTGTATCTTCCAGACTGGATTACTGTAACGCTTTGCTCTCAGGTCTGCCTCGTTCTAGTACCAGAAGCCTTCAAATGGTTCAGAACACTGCAGCTAGAATCTTAACTAAAACTAGAAAATTTGACCATATTACACCAGTTTTAGCTTCATTACACTGGCTCCCGATCCATGTTAGATCAGATTTTAAAGTGCTTCTGATGACCTATAAAATTGTAAATGGGTACTCCCCTTCCTACTTGTCTGATCTACTTAAATCTTATACTCCAACCAGGACTCTCCGCTCTCAGAATACAGGACTCCTGTCTGTCCCCAGAGTGAAAAAGAAATCAGCAGGCGAAAGGGCCTTTTCTTACCGAGCCCCTTTCCTCTGGAATAACCTCCCTATAGACATCAGACAGTCAGACTCTGTGGATGTCTTTAAATCCAAACTTAAAACCCATCTTTTTGCCCTAACTTTCAATTAGTTAGCTGGTGGGTCGGTTTCAGTCTCAATTTATTATTTCAGCCTAGCAGTCCTGCCGACGAGAACATTATTAATTTTAAGCCGCTGCCTCTCTATAACCCTCTGTTGTTGATGTCCCACAAGCACTGCTGTGTGCCTCGCTCTCTCTCTCTCTCTCTCTCTCTCCCCTCTCTCTCCTTTGAATCAGGCTTCCCCGTGATGGACCATCAGTCGCTCTGTGACGTTGCTCTGACTCTCTGGTGGTGCATGGTAGAGAGGAGGTCGTGTTGCTCGGGCTCTATCTATCGTGATGTGGAGAGGAGGTCGTGTTGCTCTGGCTTTATCGATCTGGCATGGAGAGGAGGTTGCGTTGCTCAGGCTCTACCTTTATGGCGTTGAGAGGAGGTTACGCAGCTAAGGCTCTATCTGATTGGCGTGGAGTGGAAGTCGTGCTGCTCTGGCTCTACTGGTTTTGACGTCAAGAGGAGGTCGTGTTGCTCTGGCTCTATCTGTTTGGTGTCGCCTGGAAGCTGCTTGACATCCTCCTGGACCCACCTTCTCACATATATTCACATTAGATGTATTCATTTTTGTCATAAATTGTCTATGTTGTGTTTTCATTATGTGGTTACTCTGTACACGCGACATCTATTGCACGTCTGTCCATCCTGGAAGGGGGATCCCTCCTCTGCCGCTCTTCCTGAGGTTTCTTCCATTTTTCCTCCCTGTTAAAAGGGTTTTTTTGTGGTTAAGTTTTTCCTTAGCCGATGTGAGGGTCGCACTGTAAAGGACAGAGGGTGTTGTATTCTGTACAGATTGTAAAGCCCCCCGAGGCAAATTTGTGATTTGTGATTTTGGGCTATACAAATAAAATTGATTTGATTTGATTTGATTAAGTGCAAATTATCAGTTTTGCCTTACCATGTCTGTGCTTGACGAGATCAAAAAGAATCTGCAAATTTGAAAATTTAGCTTCAAAATAACGCTCCATTCTTAAGGGAATACAGTAATAACAAGGTTGAGTAATTTCTGAAATTTGGAACATTTTGGAACAAACAGGAAAATTGTTAATGAATAACCGGGGAAGGAAAATAAGGTTTAACACTGTGTTTATGGTAAAATGGTAATATTAAGAAGGTAATATTACACTTCCAGCAGGGTGGGTGGTGTCGAAGATAAAAATCTGTGTGTTTTTGGTCAATTGGGACTACCACAGTACCACCACAGGGGTGGTTGAGTTTCCGGGTCAAGCTTCGGGCTAGACTCAACCAGGGGTGAGACTCCCATGAGGTCTGGTTCAGGGGGAAAGACGTTTCCGGGGTAGTATTACTAGAACTACCTCAGCCAGACCAAGATTGGCGACTATCTCCTTCTGTGTCCTGGGGGAAACAGTGAAGCTCCGGGGGAGACCCCGGGAGCCTAGGTGCCGTTTATTGTTTGTGTACACGAGGCGTAGGGCTTGCGGAGCCCCGTCTTAAAAGAGTTCCGAACCAACACCGCTGCTGGAAGGGAAGGGATGAAATGAGGAGAAGCTGTTGATGCTGATAAGTGTTATTGATGTGCATGCGCCTTTTTGTATGTCAATGCTGTTGAATATTTGCTGCTGCTTGTTTATTGAGGTGCAACTGCTTTGCTGGCTTATGCTGCTGAATTTTGCTGAATAACTGTGTGAAAATAAGTGCTGAATAAAATGGGTGCCCAAAAGTCCAAAGCAGCAAAGGAACCAGAAAAAATTTAACCATTGGACCATTTTTAAAACAGCAAAGGGTTGAGAGGTCAAATCAGTCAAATGACCGGGAGAGTAAAAAAGCAGTAGAAAGAAGACAACATGTCTTTGATAAACACCATACTAACACCAAATCTCACATAACGCCAGAAAATTCAACCACACATTTTGAAACGATGTATATGCCCTCTGGGCCCGCTGGGATAGTGGGCAGACAGGCCGGATGGAAGTATGTAGTTCCGTTCACCGTATTGATGTGTGATTGGACGGATGGTGCATGGCCGCATGGAGGCTCACTTGAGACGGAGAAACTGCAGCTGGCTGAGATAAATGAGCATGGCGACATTGGAAATCCAGAATGGGATTTTTCATACATGAGGAAGTGTGTGATGGTGTGAAAAAAAGTCGCTGCTCTGCAGAGCCATGTTGGGAAAGTGAGTGAGAATGGCTATGAATGGGGTTCGGATGCATTCAGGAAAATGGTGGATGAATGCCTACGATTTATTGCAACATGTCACATGCCTCTGTTAGAGCTCATATTGCAGACCAAAGCGACTGAGATAGTGAGAATCAGACAGTGAAAAAATGTGCAAAGGCGATGATGTATGATAGGATTAAACGCCAAGGCAAAACTCCGTCCCCTCAGTGTTTGTTGTGTGTTGACGGAAGATAAAATCCCACTTTAAGAGCAATTGAATTGAATTTAACAAATTCACTGTTTCGCTTTACCCCAAGATAACAATAAGGCAGAAGCTTCAGAGGCAGAGTTAGTAAGAAAGCAGACAGAAGAGTTGATGTTTTTTGATCACTGCTGCAGTTGAAAGGGAGATACATGGAGAGGAGCAGAAGTGGCCGCCCTGCAAGGAGTTAGCAGAGCATCTGGCTCAGAATTCATTGATGATACACCCAGAGGGGCGGGGCCAAGAAACACACCAAGACACTGACACAGACACACACAGCTACAGGGCTGCAGGGTTTGTGTCCAGAGTAAGGGGGAGAGGCCGAAGGATGGCTAATTCAGCTAACTCATTTACTAATTTTGATGGGCCAATGCGTTATTAGGCGAAGGTGAATTATAATGTTATCATGATGTGTTCAAATGTAATCTTGTAGAATGTAGTTTTGGTGAAGAGACTTGAATAAATCCAGCTGTTTGAAGGAGATGTGTTCACAGCAATATAAAATAGATAATAGAGAGGGCTGTTTAACAGTAGCTCTAAGCAGCTTATAATACATACTTCAAATTACGAATGCCAAGATTCTGTAGAAAGCAACCAGAGATGGTAATTGTTGCAAGACTGACCAAGACAGTTTTGATGAATTTTTATATGTTTTCTGTCAGTTTGAAAAAGTGTGTTTATAATGATCAGTGGTTAAAATACTGTTTCTGTCAATAGTCTGGTGGCTTTGAGGAGAGCATATTAATTGTATGTTTTGTATATCTATGAATTATAACAATTGTGCAACTCCCTGTTGATTTTATTTATTTCTTGACCACAACCTGATGTTAAATCATAGGCCTACTTAATAATACATGTAGCTAAGTGTTGATTTATATAACCTTAACTTGATAAAGGCTACAACAAGTTTTACAACAATTTAGAAATTGGCTAGATGTGTCAGAAGATCCCACGCTATCAATTTAAGTAAATAGTAACACTGTTGAAGGCTCAGATGAATTGCCCTCATTTTTGATCTCTGAAAAATGTCCGATTAATTTGATGGGGAGAGATTTGCTTTGTAAACTTCATGCATCTATTCATTGCACTCCGTACGGGTTATATTTAACTATTCCATAGGATAGGCTGTGCAGGCAATGCAGTTTTTACAATCAACAGTTGATCAATTGTAATGCTGGACAATTTTCAGATGAGGGACACATTCACTGTGTCTAATATTCAGAAAATCGCAAAGATATCACCAACTTGCGCTACATTGATGTCTGCTATGAGGCCTCTCTTACGTTGTGAATGCACAGCTGCTTTTAACCCTTCAGAAGAATTAATTCAATTGGCTGGTACCCATTTAGACAAAAAAAGAAAAATTAGAATGCGAGCAAATTGTGTTTGTAGGCCCAGAGGGGAGCGCTCTTCCAATGCTGTTGACAGAGAGACAAAGTGAATTATTTGATGATAACGATTCTTGTCCTCACATTGCAGTGGCAGTCACACCTGGACATGAGCCAAGGGAACTGGGGAAAATGGTGGCTCGGTGCCAGACATTGAGAGCCAGTAATGAGGGCTCTCCATCTCAAATGGTAACTACATTAGGTTATGATTTGTATATGATCAACATGCCAGCACGCATTGAGTTACCGGACAGCAGCTTTATCGTGCAGCAGCTTCCCCTGGAGACAGAATATGGACCTCCGTCAGAACTCGCTGAGGTTCCAGCTATTTTATGGGCTAGACATAAAAATCATGTGGGTTTTGTAAATTCGGCTCCGCCTCACCTAGTGACGCTTAAGGCTAATGCTAAGCTACCTATGATTCGCCAGTACAGCCTCCCCCCTAAAGTAATTGCAGGAATTGAAGGAGTGATCCAGTCTCTGTTGGATCAGGGCGTGCTTGTTTACACAAACAGCCCCTGTAACACGCCCATTTTGCCAATTCCTAAGCCTGGTAGACCAGACGAATGGCGCTTCGTGCAAGATTTGCAAGCAATTAACAACATTGTGGTTCCAATGACTCCACTAGTCCCTGACACCAACTCCATCTTAGCTTCATTACCAGCCAACTCAACGCACTACACAGTCATTGATCTATGTTCAGCTTTCTTTTCCATTCCACTGCATCCAGACAGCCAGTATCTGTTTGCGTTTACTTTTAAAGGTCGACAGCTGACCTGGCGAAGACTAGTCCAGGGGTACTCCCAATCCCCGAGCGTGTACGCAGCAGCGGTGAGATCTGGAAGATCTGCCAGGAGGATCAAGCCTCCTTCAATATGCGGATGACCTTTTGGTGGCATCCCCATCATTAGGCGCGTGTCGCTCTGACTCCATCTTGTTGCTCAAAAGACTGGCGGAGTGTGGCCACAGGGCGTCACTCACCAAACTGCAGTTCTGCCTGCCTGAGGTCACGTATCTGGGACATGTGTTGAAGAACGGCCAGCGGCTGTTATCACCAGAAAGAGTGAGACTGTTGGTGGACATGCCTCCTCCGAGGACTAAGAAAGAAATGCATTCATTCATTGGGATGGCTAATTATTGCAGGCACTGGGTTTTGAGTATGGAGCATTGGACTCTGTTTTGCGAGCCGCTACATTGCAAACGGCTCCACCCATTGTGGAATGGACTGAAGCTATGTTAAAAGCTTCCCAGGATCTGAAACACGCGTTGTTACAGGCCCCAGCATTGGGCCTGCCGGACTACAACTTGCCGTTCCATCTACACGTGCATGAAAAGGAGGGTTTTACTACCGGTATCCTGGTACAGAAACATGGTTTGCATTACCGTCCTGTTGCGTACTATTCGGCTCGATTGGGACCCGTGGTGTTAGGCATGCCAGGTTGTTTGAGAGCTGTGGCCTCTGTAGCTATGATGATTGACAAATCAGCCCCCATAGTACTGGCTCATGACTGTGTAGTCCACGTTCCACATGCAGTTTTACACATTTTGAACACCGCACCAACACAACACATGACAGCAGCGCGTCGCTCAGGTTATGAGGCTATCATTTTGTCCAGCCCACACATTACACTAAAACGCTCAGCACCGCTAAATCTAGCCACTCTCCTCCCACTGATCGAGACCGACGATGATCATAACTGCGATACCGTTATTGCAACATGGTCCTCTCCAAGGTCAGACCTCCAGCAGACACCAATCCCAAATTCAGATGTAATTTACTACATTGATGGCTCTGTTAGCAGACCATGTGACGTTACACGGTTGGTTGGCTATGCCATACTTAAATATTGATTTACTGAAATATAATGATCATACAAAAACGATAGAATTTGTTAATGTTATGTTTAGCTTGAGTTTCTATCCGTTAAGTTTTAAAGCCAAGTAGAATAACAAAGGATAGTTTAACATTGATTGATAATATTTTCATTAATGTAATTGATGGGAAGATAAAAAGTGGACTGTTAGTGACTGATGTAAGTGATTATTTGTCTGTTTTTACAGTGTTGGAGATTAACAATAAGTCAAAATTTAGAACAAAGAAACAGAACAATTTGATTAGAATAAAATCACCACAGGGCAATTATAGCTTTTAAGACAGAACTCTTGAATTATGACTGGCAAGAAGTTTATGTAGATGACAATAATGAATCATATGAAGCATTTTTAGAGACATTCTTGACAATTTATGACCGACATTGTCCATTGAAAGAGTATAGACAAAATTCCAAAAAAAAGAGGAGGAAACCGTGGTTAACAGAGGGTTTGGAAAAAGCTTGTAGAAAGAAAAATAGGCTTTACAGGGAATTTATTAAATATCGAACAAAGGAAAAGGAGGACAAGTACAAAAAATATATAAAAATAGACATTAATTATGAGAAAAAAAAAAAAGATTATGATGATCAAATGTATATAAAACAAATATAGACCCTATAATTAAAATCCAGAAAAGAGTTATTAGAATAATACATAAAGCTTCTTACCGTGAAACTACAAATCCATTATTCATAAAGTCAGGTATCTTAAAAAGTTGGGATATTGTGCATGTAAAGATATTAGAAATACTTTTTCGAGTTAGGAATAAAAGCCTTCCTGTTAGTATTCAAAAACATTTAAATTAAGAGAAGGACATTATAATTTAAGAGGGTTGTGTATTTTTGAAACAGATAAAGTGAGAAACAATGTTAAATATAGTCTCAGTTTTGAGAGTTAAATTATGGAACAGGCTTAGTGATGAGTTGACATTTTGTAGCTCTCTGTTGAGCTTCAAAAAAGCCTTAAAATGTGAAATAAGTAAGGATTACAATTTAGAGTAAATTTTATTTTTTCTTTCCTTTGTAATGCTGATATTCTGGTTATTTTATGGATTGTATAGGAGAGGCAACAATAAGCCTTGGGGCTTCAGCCTATTCCTTTTTCGGTCTTTGAGTATATGAACGTTGTTGTGTGAAATGGATACAGTGTTGGTTTATATTCACACAGATTGTAAAGTTTTGTTCTTTTTGATGTATGACCGAAACAAAACTATTAATTAATTAATTCATTCATTCATTCATTCATAGTGAATGACTGAGACGTGATTAATAAAAACATATTGATTTCTGTTAAGAACAGAGTTTCTGAGCCACTTATAAAAATTACCATGAAAGCCATATCTGTCCTCGTTCTCTCCTACATGGGCTAGCACATGTGGCACATGGACCTGCACATGTAGGAAGAGGGGGGATGAATGAGGTAATTTGTTCACAATGGTTTGCGCCAGGCATCACACAGGTCTCACAAACACTTGTAGACAGGTGCATGACATGCCAACAAACCAGGAGAAAGAACAGTTCGATAAAACATGACCATCTACCGTGACCTTGGGCCCTTTTGTAAATATACAGATCGATTTTGTACATATGCCAAATTCACAAGGTTTCAAATACTTGTTGGTGATCACCGACCAGTTCCCAAAGTGGACTTAGGCGTTCGCAACAAGGAAAGAGGACGCAAGAACAGTTGTAAAGTGTCTTCTAAAAGATGTCATCCCAAGATATGGGGTGCAAATGGGAATAAATAGCGACCGGAGTCCATGTTTTGTGTCAAAAATGACAACTGGCCTCGCAGCAGTCTATGGGTTCACGTTGCAGTTACATGTTCCCTACCACGCACAGAGCTCAGGTCAAGTTGAGAGAATGAACTCCACAATAAAGGAGAGGTTGACCAAGACAATGATGACAACAGGTCTGAAATGGCCTGAGGCACTGCCAATTGTGTTGTACTCCATTCACAGTACACCAAGTGCTACGACAGGGCTAAGCCCACACGAGGTGCTCATGGGAAGATCAATGTCAACAGGGTCAAGTCCCCCGTTGACACCACATAAAACTTCGTTGCTTTGGACTTAGGAATCCCTGGTTGATTATGTTAAAGCACTAACCAAAGTTTTAAGAAGGTATCAATTACAGGTGGCAGAACGGCTCCCAAAACCCTCGGACGAGAGAAATGTACCCTTTTCAAAGTTGGTGATAAAGTACTAATTAAGTCCTTGGACAAGGTGTGTTCTCTGTTTGTTTCCTAGGTGGAAAGGCCCATACCAGGTACTGTTGGTGACCAGAACAGCAGTAAAGGTCAGAGGCAGAGCGGAATGGGTGCATGCTACAAGGTGCAGAGCAGCACCTCCGGCTGCTGCAGAGGCAATGCAGGGAGATGGCACGTGACAAGACGGTCACTCCTTCTCCTCTTACTGCTGAGTGGGCTCGGTCAGGGGACCGAGCAACCTAGTCCGAGGACATCGGAGCATGGGGGACCTCATGTTCCAGGCGCCGAGCAGAGCTTTGAGCTCGGTAGAACAACAAGCAATCCAGTGCTTGCAACCGTTGTGAGTATGGCTGAGCCACCACCCGACACTTTGTTACACACCGGAGTGGTGGACGAAAAGGAGGGGAGCAATACAGAGAAACTGAATAAACACAAACTCATTGCTCTTCCCCGACAGAAAAGAAACAGAGCATCGATCAGCTTTGACTGTCCAAGCGACAGATGCGAACCAGGTAACTGTTTTTTGGCCCACCCCCAGAGTTATACAGGAGGTAAATGGTGGTGGGCAACGGAGGATGGGCGACAGGTGGAGACAGAGAGGGGGAGCCCAGGACGGTCACGAGTAAAGTCCACCCCTCTCTCCCCTGGGTCCAGGCCTCTTGAAATGGGGTGTTTTACAAAACAACAGCTCAAGCTCCACCCAGTTTGTTATGACTGGGACGCGAGCTATCAAGAGGTCAAAGGTCAAGTAGAGGGCTGTTACCTCACTGTTCTGAGAGAAGATATACGAGACTATCTCTTCCAACCAACAGGTTTTGAATCCACTAACAACATAGGTGAACAAGAAGAACTAATTACAGGAAAAACGTCACTTAGAGACCAGAGACCACTCCAACAGGAAACAAACACGGCCATTAGCTTAATGATTGATTACGCAAGAGAGAGAAATCTTAGTAACTGCTGGTTGTGTCAGAATATGCCTTCTTCCATGCATGCTCCAATGTTTAATCCAATCCCATTTACAAAAGCTGATTATAAGGTGCTTAATTGGAATGATTTAGCATCCAGGATGGAAAAAGAAGCAGACTCCTGTTACACTCCAACTTATCCAATGGAGCCCGCTCAGTCACCACTCAACAAAAATCTCGCTGATTATGTCACCAAACTAGTAAATGAAAAATATCTACCAATTGGATTTAATATCTCGGTTCTGTTCCATATTGCACACATTGAGGCGTACATAAAAGTCAGCTTTGAGTACAGAGTCCAAATTATTCTTGTCCAAACTAATTGTTCAAACCCTCCAGGAGGTTAGGTGTGTGTACCTCAGCCACACACCGCCACTGCTTTAGTCGAAGCATTAGTGTACATACAACCATGGTTTGGCACGAGAAACGTAGGATCAATTAAGATAAGAACACGCGATTGCAACACGCCGTTACAGGAACAACCAACACCCCTATGAGATTGCTCAACATATCTGCCCCCAGTGGCCATCCATGAGTTACAGAATGTTTCTCTTTGCTTCCGAGGAGTAGGAACAGGTCATGATGAGCTAGGAGACAGTAGTTGTCATAATGTGGTGAACGTCACTCTAAAACAATCCGCGCTACCTGAGAGAGTGTTTCTAGTGTGTGGTGACAGAGCCTACCGCTGCGTACCAGAAGAGGGCCCTCATGGAGTCTGCTACTTAGCATATTTGATTCCCCTAATTCGAGAAGTAGAGTCCAAGGAAATAGCTTCTTTGTACACCCCATTACATAGGCATAAACGAGGAATTTCCACCGGTCAGAAAATAGCCACCATCTTCCTACCCTGGTATGGTATTTATGTCAGCCAACAGGAGCTTGCCTCCTTGTCAAAAGTCTTAGAGAGTCACCTCAACGCTTCCAGTAGGGCAATGTTGGCCGAACACAAAGAACTACAAGAGGTCAAGACGGTGGCTTTACAGAACCGCATGGCACTTGATATGCTACTAGCAGCTCAAGGTGGACATGTAAGCTCATAGGCACTGAGTGTTGTTCCTACATTTCTGACGCCACCACCGATGTAATGAATATGGCACATGACACCGCCTTAGGAATCAAAGAATTACATCTTGAACACGGTTTTAATATTGGAGATTTTTCAGGGCTGTTTGGTTCCTGGGGTTCAGGGCCGGTCAGATTCCTAGCTACTCTGGTGGCGACCATTATCCTTCTCCTCCTCCTCTTCACATGTTTAGGGGCAATAATCAGAGTTGTTGTCCAGAAAACTGCTAGAACCGTGGTACAAGCCCCCCAGGTCCGTATAAGTGTGGGAGGCCAAGCTCTCCATCATGTAGAGACCAGGCATTATGATAATGAGGAGTTTGAAGATTGGGTTCAGCGTTTGGGGTTAGAAGACCTTAGTCTGGAGGAGGAGGGAGAAGAGGAGGGGGAAACAGATGACCTGTAATCTCACATTTCTCCAACTGTGATCAGGCAGTCAGATAAGCTGCCATCTGTTTTATTTTTCATGTTTGTGTTTAAATTGATATTTGATTTTGCCAGCAAGGAAGACACCCACGTCACTCTGCATCGTATGTCTTGAGACCTCTCCACAGTGATGGCTCTGTGGTGCGCAAAGCACCTGAGCTGAAGAAGAAGACTTAATCAGTTAGAAATAATCATTTAAAAGAAAAAAATGTGTGTTAATCTAATATAATCAACCTTATTCATTATTTGACCAGTGGTATTGATTCCTATGATTCTGTGTGTTAAAATCAAAGTAATATTACAACATATTATTATGTCATGAAACACACACACATACAGTACTTATCTTGCAGTACTAAAACATACATGTCACATTAACTCACACATCTCAGTACACACTCACAACACTTTCTATAAAGACACTGCATACACATTACACTCATCACATGGATGACAGTAAACACGGAGAATGAGTTGGATCTGTTACTCTCTCAAGGTTTAATTGTTTAATGTTTTCAATTTTTCAGGTAGTGAATTTTATAATAATCAAGGTATCCTGATATCAAAGGTTGTAGAGATTAATAGTAAAAGTGTTTACTCTTTAAGATGAACTTGGATCCTACATGAGTGATTTAGAAAACTGAAGGATTTGGGGAGGGGGTGTCCGAGCTGCATTGATGGTGTCCGAAAGGAGGGTGAAATTGCATCCTGCTTCCGGGTACCTCTGCGGGTAAGGATATCCCCATCTCAAAGAAAAAAGGAAATGATTTATGATTTATGATTTATGATGTACTTCTTTACTTAAATTTTGTTCCATTTATTTCTTGTTCTATTATTTATCTTGTTTAAGAATGAAGATTGACTTTATATTAAGTTTAAAGTTTAGTGTGTGATGTCATTTAATCAAGTGTGTTGGATTATATTTGAAACTTAATCAGGTAAATCACCCTACATCACCCTGAAGGTAATCGGGTTGACGGATCGGACAATGTGGGTTTTCCCTCTTTTGTCATCTGAGGTTTTACCTTTGTCCTGTCCAGATAGAGCAGTTAGCGCATCTGGTCTTTTTGCTCTATCTCCTGTAAAACGGAGGCAGAGTTTTTGGCCTTTTGTCAGTAGAGGCATGCGACCTGCGACCTCTGTCAAAGCTCTATAAACCTTTACAGGGTTTTGGAGGTCTACAGGTAATTTTCCTGGGTAGGCCTTAATGGGCTTGAGGATGGAACTCATAGGTCATTGCTAGAGGTTAAGGGTGAACCTTTTGATAATTATGTATGATTCATGTTTTATTATCATCATTATATGCAACTAAAATAATACTTAACAAATGCCTAAAGGGAAGGGTTTTCGATTTGAATTAAATTCATCATATGTTTGTATGTTATTCCACGTGTTCCATCTGACATTTAGCATAAATATCATGTTATGTTACTGTTTTGGATTTTGACTGTAAAATTAGGCATTACTGCGTGAAGTGGATCAACCGTGACAATGCTCTGGTGCTCAATTGTCAAATTAATAGGACACACTGGGGGGGTAATTAGTGTTGATCTGTCGATCAAAAAGGAGGGGTTGTGATGGAATTTTCTACTATTCCTCTCTCTCCTTGGTCGAGAGGTCAGGGTGTCCCTCTGTTGACGTTATTGGGTTGGAGTCCTATCTAGGAGCTCCACCATTATCTTTACAGCCGTGTCTGTAGTAGGGACCATGGAGCCAGTCTTTGTGGCATCCAGGGTCAGAGATGCCAGAGGAACCGAGTAAGTCAAAACATGATAAGGGGGTAAAACACTGAGCATCAGGGGGAAAGGGGAGAGTTGTGAGGGCTTCACGCGGAGAGCACATCTATGGTGGAGACCTGACAATTGCTCCTTGATCAAGCTTCAATAAACCTTCTTTGTAAGACATCAGCAGCTTCGGGGCCTCTTCCTTCCTATTGACTGAGTTAACCTGAGTATTCAGAAATTCCACAACACTAATATCCTAAGATGAAAGGCATTTCAAAGCGGCATCTTTAGCTTGACTCTGTACTTCCAGTACTACTTCTTCCATGTTTGATACAAAACTATTTAAAGTAGACTGGCCTACACCAGCAGCCTGAAGGTGTGCAATAGCAGATGCACACATATCACGAATATTCAAATTGGATACTGGCAGGACTTGAGAGCTACTAGGTGCTTCTTCAAAATCTTGTGACTGAGCATTATCTGCAACAACATCACTGTCTACAATATCATCAGTTTCAACTTCATGCTCAACTTCCTTTGCATGTTTTGTGTTTAAATGTTTCCTGAAGCCCGAAAAGGTACCAAAAACATGGCAACATCCTGCCTGAGCACATTTCAGGCGAAGTGATTTACCAGGACAGAAACCATGAATCAATCGCATATGCCTCACAAGCATGTTGGTACTCACAAAATGAGTCCGGCAAACAAAACAAATCACCCCCATTGTATCAAATAAGACTGGATGAAATGAGAAACTCACTCACAATATCCGGGAGTCAATGTATGCATTAACTACTGTAGTAGTCTAGCTCTAACTTCTGCAACACGTGGACTCTCATGGACTTTGCCGATGTCTATGTTGTACACAGTGGTCTGTACGAAGGTGTACATGTTGTGGAGCATCTGATTGTACATGGTACCAAATACAAAGTGTACCTTAAAGAGTTCATCGAAAGCTCCAAGAGAACTGGTTGACTTGCATGGTATGACCTGCTTGTCCAGAACGATGAAGAACTCATGGATGGTGCTCCTCTTCATCCCAACGACAAGTAGATAGGGTTGAGTGGTGCTGCTGATGGCATCAATATGTTCCTGGATGCTTGTGCCACTCTGAGGATAAAAGAATAAGCAAAAGTTAAACATTGACAATCAAAGAAATTGTTTAAATCTCTCTGGTTCAAGATCTTAAATTAGTACTGAGGGTATATAAAAAAGGTTTTTCAAAATTTCTAAGGTGTCTCATATAAGAAATAATTTATGTAGTGTGTAACTGTATCCATCAGTTTAACCAATTTTTTAGAATAATTAAAAAAAAAAAAATGTTAAAGGGGCTATATGTAAGAATCAGAAATTGCTTGTTCACAGCGACACCTGTGGCTGCAATGTCAACGAAAGTCAGCGTCCTGTTGCTTGCGCTCGCGCTGCATTGACATGAACGAGCACCGGTCTAAACAGTGAGGCGACACACGTCAGCTAAACCACAATATCACTCTATATTTCACCTGCTTGGCAGTAATGTTAGCTGACCAGACTAAGGTCTCTCCATGGATCAATGCTGATTCTAGTGTTGACATTTCCTGTCTCAGCCTGCCGACCGCGGAGGGAACGGGGGGGGACACCGACACCGACACCCGGTCGGGACGATAACGTAACTCGCTGCGGAGCCCCGTCACTTCACAAGACACGGGAAACCTCTGTTGGTCTGGAGGAGCTGCAGCATTTATTTCTGCACAAACGTCCACTGCACATTCACTAGATATTCTCAGAGCTAAACTAACTCTTCTGCAGTGTGCGCGCGTGCACGTGGAGGTGGAGCGAGCCGAGTGGGTGAGAACGAGCGCGGTGTGCAAGCAGGCAGCAGACAGCAGGAGCAAAACTGCTGCGCGCTTGCGTACCCACACGCGAGCGCTTGGGATTCCGACCCGTTAGGATTTATGCGCGTTACAAATAGTCCTTTTAACATATTTTTTACACAACAACCAATTTCATACATGGGAGACATTACAGATGAGGGAAAAACAGCGTGTTTCCTTCCAACATTACACCCACTCTATTTGTTTAAAATAGAAAAAAAAAACACTTGACATCCCTATAACCTACAATACAAACCTTCTTGAACACAACAAGATGCTTCTCAGCCTGGGTTGCGGACACCTTGCCTGGTCTTTTCCGGCCTTGGGCTGAAGGAGGAATCAGGTGGAGGAGGAGGATAATGGAAGAAAGATCACTGTCCCATCCTGTACACAGAAACAAAAGAGCTAAATGTTATATAATGGTACTATAAACTTACAATTTAAAAACACCGTTATTTTAAAGCTGCAGCTGAACCAAGAAAAAGCTGGGAAATTGAAATGGAAAAAGTCAAAGCCCTAGATGAAGTAAATCAAACTACCAGAGTCAACAGTGGCCTCATCCATTTCCTTTTTTACTTGATGGAGCTTCTGCACAATAAATCAGTTCTTCAAGGTCACTTGTGGTAGGGAGAGCCTTGCTCTGCTGGATGACCTTTTGTTTAAATGTAGTAGGCCACCTAGATAGAGAAATACTTGATTAATCTAATATTCCATTCCACAAACTGGGTTTTTAGGCTAGGACTAATACAGAGTAGGGACCAACCTCTCCAAAAACTTGGCAGCTACATCTTCTCCAAACCGCAGGATGAAATCTTGCTCAATCTGCAATAGATAAATGACATACCAAGAGAGAGTTTTAAGAAACCTTTTTTTGTTATTTACAGATTATTTGATGTTGGGTTCTATGAAGTACTTATCGAGTCACCTTCCCCCGTCCTATTTCCACAATAGTCATGTTTTTAATTTACCAATACAGATGCAATTCGCTTCCCATTCAGCTGCAAAATAATATTAAAATAAACTTCAGAAATTCCTAAATTTATGCAGTTATGTAATCCCTGGAGATTATTCTCAATCACAAAAACACTAGCCTTTTAATGCTTTGTATGATTGAGTCATGCACTAATATCTATATCTTACATTACTACAAGAAGTTTAGAATCTCTATGGTTGATTTTGACATTGGTTGCAGTTGAATGGGAAGTGAATGGCATCCAGACTGTAGACAGAATTAGGTACAGTACCACAACGAAAGGATGGGGAGAGGGCAACAAATGTGTAGGGTACTGGGGTCTTTCCCAATAGGTGAAAAAGTATTGCTGTTATAACATTATTTTATTATTAAAAAAAAAAAAAATAATTAATTAATTATTAATTGTATGGCCTAATGCACATTTTTCTGCAAAATACTCAATTACCAGGCCTTTGACATCTTTGTAGCGCGGAAATTCAGTCAAGACGTCTGATGATTTCTCTTCATCGAGAACCATATTACGACGATATTCAAACGTCATCTTCATCTTCTGCTTGATAGTGGCCTCATCAGAGGAATATTTCATGAAGGACATGGCCTCCTTGCATTGCTCTTCACTCAGGGTCATCTCAGGACTACATAAAGCATCTCTTCTAGCTGTCGGCCCTCCACCAGTCAGCTGATGTGATGACCGTCTGGTCTCTGATGAAGCACTCCTCCTCTGGATGGTTTTGAGCCTCCATGCTAAATAACCAGTGCCACTTTGGCCAGCGCAGATTCAACCAACTGTCAAACGACAGAGTAGAAGACAAGACAATATTCACTAAAAATGAAATAATCTTGAAGAACTGACAGTAAATAAACAGGAAATAAAATCAAAAGTGTGCAATCCCCAAAGGAAGCTATCACAACAAACATTTTACACATCAACTTACACTTTTGGCATCTTGATCTTCCTTCTGCCGTTTTCTGGAAGGGCTGTAATCCTCATCTAGAATGACTGTATCATCAGAGCCGCAGGATACAAATTCCAGGACGACCGTATCATCAGGGCCGTAGTCTGAAAGGTCCAGCGCTGAATTGGTGACGACATCAAGCAGTGGACTGGCGGACGAAGTTGTCCCGTGGGAAGAGCCGGACGAAATTGTTCCCTGGGAACCTACGTGTAGTACAGGAGAGAGAGGTTAGAGAGAAAACTAAACACCTACCATTTGTCGGTTTTTCACAACCTAAAAGTGTAACTGAGTCTTAGTAAACATTCCATGGACTATGCTGAAAGAAATGACATCTAGAACAAGATAGAACAAGTTTACCGTTTTCAAATCTTATAGTAAATACACCAGCGTTGGGCTGCTGTGCTACTTCTTCAAAGACGTCTGCATCCACCTCAGTTCCTGTCTCATCATATACTCTGATGCCTTCGGTGACGGGTGGGATGGAGAACTTCATGAAAGCTTAGGGAAAAAACACAAACAGGGAGTCATACCATTTGATACCATGCCACCAATCTGGTCACACTGTCTGGCATACCAACTTTCATTAATCATCTTTAAAAAAAAAATTTTAAAAAGTGGTCCCTAGATACCAGTTAGGTGAGAAACAAACTCAACTAAGCCGACCAATACAAGTCAGCCCTTGATTGCTGTGACCTCTGGAAATGCCCAAAAGGTAGCTTGCCAGAAAGTGAGATATTGAAATTAATTTCAACAAACAGAACAATGACGTGCATCCTCAAAAATCATGACCTGACACATACACTTTCCTTTTGTTTTTACAATGGGGTGTGACTGATGGCTTACCAGCATTCAAGAATTCCTCCAAGCTCGGTTCACTGATCTTGACATATTTCTGTTCATTATTGATTTTGGTTTTTATCAACATGATGGTATCTGTAAAAGCAAAACTGCACATGTGTTATGATCTATAACAGAAAGTTACTCTGACAGTAGCATCAGCTCCTGTTGGCATTTAGTAGATGGGGAAATCGTATTGGTCGATTTGGGCTTTAAAAATCACAATCACAATCAATCTCTGAGGCGTGCAAGCAGAAAACATTTTGACATATGTGTAAACAAAGACTAATGTTAATATTAACTTATCTAAAATGATACTTACAATCACTGGACCACAGCAAATAACGGGGACATCTGAAAAACCAAGTAGAAAAATGTCATGTAACATTAAAAAGAATAAAGGGAAAATAAAGTCACTTAGCTTCTTAGCCACAGATCACATGAAGACAATAAGATTATCAGTCTGTTATCTTTCTGAAAATGTCTCATATCAGATTACTCATTTGGGCTCATCAGGAGATAATACTGTGACAATTCATCATTAATTGCTGATTAAACGCAGGTGTGTTCACATCTTCACTTTTACAGTGTAACTGTAACTTCTTACAGGTATAAATCATACCGGGTCGGTGTCCCATGCGCGCTCGCGTATGGGTATGCTATTCAGACTCAGACTCCAACACAAACTACACAGAAGCACCAAAACTTCAAAGTTATATCAAGTGAAGCCTGTCTTGCAAAACAGTGTTGGCTCTTCCTGCTTCGTGAGAGTGATATTGTGGTTTTAGCTGACGTGTTTCGCCTCGCTGTTTTGACGGACGCTCGCTCACATTCAGGTAGCGCGTGCACACGGGCGAGCGCGAGCAACAGGACGCTGACTGTCGTTGAGATTGCGGCCACAAGTGTCGCTGTTACCACCAATTTCTGATTCTTACAAACAATCCCTTTAGTTTGTCTTTCTTTCCCCCGTGTACCTGTCTCTATTAATCAGTCTACATGTGCGAGACACCATTCGCACTCTTGTTAGCTTGAATATTTTGCATTAGGCAGATAACTGTTAGTAGTTTTGAAGCATGATATACTGTGTGTATATATTATTAAACTTATTACCATTAACACAACAGACACACTTAACGTCACTGCTCTCTGTAAGCACATTTCTGTAGTGACTTGGGCCCGTTGCACTGTGCTCTGTTAATTCATCTGTAAATATTAGCTGCTAGCTAGCGCTATTTGAAAGCCATACTCATACTGTAGCTTCAGACCATTGCTGTATAATATATAGACGACGTGTCTCCACTCCCTAATGGTACGTGTCCACAGGCTCCGTCCTTTCCACGCTTGCCATTCATTGTCTATGGGTGCATCCCAAAGCGCTTATTTGTCGTTTCCTCGCTACTCGATCCTCGCGTGAACCGGAAGTTGTTCTGGTGCGCCATCTTGACGACCGTCCCAAAGCTCTTATTTCTGCACGGAGGATCGAGGAGGGATCTCTGAGGAGCGATGATCGAGGATACACGAGAGAGCAGCCTTCACGGAAGTCTTTTACCGACCGACACACCCCCTTATTGGATATCAGTTACTGATTGGACGCTGCGCCGATCGGACTGATCTGATAACTTTACCAATCAACATCGCTGAAGTTTTATACCGGAGTGAAGACAGATCACAGATTAAATGTTTTATATTTTAATTTTTTTCTGATTCACCATCTAGTTAATATTTGTGTTAACTGTAGGTGTGAACAGCAGCAGAAGGTCCTGCAGTATCTCTCATTCACACACCATGAGTGAAGCAGCCTGTCACAGAGAGGGGTTTATAAGACCTGACAAACGGATCTAAAACATCTTTCTGCATTTATTAGAAAGATTTTTCTTTTCATGATCTGTTATTTCCCCCGTTAACTTTTATTAATGATACTATTAAAGTCTGAGAGAGAAGGAGAGTCTGTCTGTCAGCAACAAACACCTGTTACATTATTTATCTTCATTTCCATTCAGTCAAATGTGAGGCTGATAATTCCTGAACGTCGGGTTTGATATGAGTTACATCATTTACATTTTCCCTGAAACATTCAGCCTGATAAATAATGTCCAGTGTTCAAAAGACCCCATAGTCATATTATGGGTTATTAAATAATGAATTCACAATCAGAATATCGATAACTACAGATGCTAATAATGAATAAATAATATAAAGATATTGTGCCAGTATAAATGGTTCCTGAGCCTCTAAACAGGACTCAGTCCACAGTATAAATACAGACTGCAGCTGTTATTCATGTGCAGGTGTTTGTTAAACAGGTAACAGGCTACAGAGAGAAAACACTGCTGCTCTGCCACTGATAATAACTGTGTGTATTTATTAGTATTATTACAGTTCAAACACGAACTCCATCTAAAGTCTCTATAGCTATTAAAGCTGACTGACAGCTGATCCAGCTGTGATCAGCTGCTGCTGTCATCAGAAACTGACGTCGCTTCACGTGACGCTTCATGGTACGTGTCCACAGGCTCCGTCGTTTCGACGCTTGCCATTCATTGTCTATGGGTCCATCCCAAAGCGCTTATTTGTCGTTTCCTCGCTCCTCGATCCTCGGGTGAACCGGAAGTTGTTCTGGTGCGCCATCTTGAAGACCGTCCCAAAGCTCTTATTTGTGCATCGAGGAGCGAGGATCGAGGATCGAGGAGGGATCTCTGAGGAGCGATAATCGAGGAAACACGACAGCAGCCTCGACGGAAGTCTTTTACCGACCGACACGCCCCCTTATTGGATATCAGTTACTGATTGGACGCTGCGCCGATCGGACTGATCTGATAATTTTACCTCTCAACATCGCTGAAGTTTTATACCGCAGTGAAGACAGATCACAGATTAAACGTTTTATAGTTTAGTTGTCTTCTGATTCACCATCTAGTTAATATCTGTGTTAATTGTAGCTCTGAACAGCAGCAGAAGGTCCTGCAGTATCTCTCATTCACACACCGCGAATGAAGCAGCCTGTCACTGAGAGGGGTTTATATACCTGACCAACGGGACCTAAATCATCTTTCTGCATTTATTAGAAAGATTTTTCTTTTCATGATCTGTTATTTCCCCCGTTAACTTATATTAATGATACTATTAAAGTCAGACAGAGAAGGAGAGTCTGTCTGTCAGCAACAAACACCTGTTACATTATTTATCTTCTTTTCCATTCAGTCACATGTGAGGCTGATAATTCCTGAACGTCGGGTTTGATATGAGTTACATCATTTACATTTTCCCTGAAACATTCAGCCTGATAAATAATGTCCAGTGTTCAAAAGACCCCATAGTCATATTATGGGTTATTAAATAATGAATTCACAATCAGAATATCGATAACTACAGATGCTAATAATGAATAAATAATATAAAGATATTGTGCCAGTAGAACAACTGTGTGTCTTTATTAGTATTATTAGTACAGTTCAAACACAAACTCCATCTAAAGTTTCTATAGCTATTAAAGCCGACTGACAGCTGATCCAGCTGTGATCAGCTACTGCTGTCATCAGAAACGGACGTCGCTTCACGTGACGCTTCAGAGGAAACGACGTCTCAATTCCCTTAAAACGCATTTCCTCGTTTCCTCTCTCCCCGCATGGTTTCCTTGCGTCTCTCCATGCTTCCCTGGTGGGCGGGACTAAGACGCAAGGATGAGACGCAAGTGAGGGAAACGAAGATGCAAATAAGCGCTTTGGGATGGACCCTATGTGAACGGCCACGCAATGCATTCTGGTAGCGTCGCGTCGAGATTCGAGAGGCGGCGCGTCGCGTCGGACGCCTGCGATTTGCATGAAGTAGAGGGCGATCTACTTTATGCAAATCGCAGGCGTCCGACGCGACCCGCCGCCTCTCGAAACTCCCGAAAATCTTTTAAAATAAACGTTGTTGATCCAAAATAAAGACAGATTTAGCAACTGCGTGGCTTATTTCTCGCCTCAAATGTTTTCAGAAACACATTTCGGTGAACTACTTTCGTGAAATAAGAGAAGAAAGCTTCCAAACGAGCCTCCATACTGGTTCCGGTTTGAAAGCTGGGAGCAGCAGAGCAGCCTACGGAGGGAAAGCGTTCGTCCAATCAGGTGCCGCCGGAAGAATTAGAAAAAAAGCCGGGAAAACGTCACCGCCTGATTGGTCAATCATCTATCGTGTCACCGCCTAGTAGCACGCCCACCAAGCGTCCAATCTTGGGAAGCGTCGCGTCGCCTCGCGTTAAAAAACGCCCCTGTGGACACGTACCATCAGAGGAAACGACGTCTCAATTCTCTTAAAACGCATTTCCTCGGGTCCATCCCAAAGCGCTTAATTGCATCTTCGTTTCCCTCACTTGCGTCTCATCCTTGCGTCTTTTAGGGTCCATCCCAAAGCGCTTATTTGTCGTTTCCTCGCTCCTCGATCCTCGGGTGAACCGGAAGTTGTTCTGGTGCGCCATCTTGAAGACCGTCCCAAAGCTCTTATTTGTGCATCGAGGAGCGAGGATCGAGGATCGAGGAGGGATCTCTGAGGAGCGATAATCGAGGAAACACGAGAGCAGCCTCGACGGAAGTCTTTTACCGACCGACACGCCCCCTTATTGGATATCAGTTACTGATTGGACGCTGCGCCGATCGGCCTGATCTGATAATTTTACCTCTCAACATCGCTGAAGTTTTATACCGGAGTGAAGACAGATCACAGATTAAACGTTTTATAGTTTAGTTGTCTTCTACACACCATCTAGTTAACATCTGTGTTAACTGTAGGTGTGAACAGTGTTAATTGTAGCTCTGAACAGCAGCAGAAGGTCCTGCAGTATCTCTCATTCACACACCGCGAATGAAGCAGCCTGTCACTGAGAGGGGTTTATATACCTGACCAACGGGACCTAAATCATCTTTCTGCATTTATTAGAAAGATTTTTCTTTTCATGATCTGTTATTTCCCCCGTTAACTTATATTAATGATACTATTAAAGTCAGACAGAGAAGGAGAGTCTGTCTGTCAGCAACAAACACCTGTTACATTATTTATCTTCTTTTCCATTCAGTCACATGTGAGGCTGATAATTCCTGAACGTCGGGTTTGATATGAGTTACATCATTTACATTTTCCCTGAAACATTCAGCCTGATAAATAATGTCCAGTGTTCAAAAGACCCCATAGTCATATTATGGGTTATTAAATAATGAATTCACAATCAGAATATCGATAACTACAGATGCTAATAATGAATAAATAATATAAAAATATTGTGCCAGTAGAACAACTGTGTGTCTTTATTAGTATTATTAGTACAGTTCAAACACAAACTCCATCTAAAGTCTCTATAGCTATTAAAGCCGAGTGACAGCTGATCCAGCTGTGATAAGCTGCTGCTGTCATCAGAAACGGACGTCGCTTCACGTGACGCTTCAGAGGAAACGACGTCTCAATTCCCTTAAAACGCATTTCCTTGTTTCCTCTCTCCCCGCATGGTTTCCTTGCGTCTCTCCATGCTTCCCTGGTGGGCGGGACTAAGACGCAAGGATGAGACGCAAGTGAGGGAAACGAAGATGCAATTAAGCGCTTTGGGACGGACCCTTAGTCCCGCCCACCAGGGAAGCATGGAGAGACGCAAGGAAACCATGCGGGGAGAGAGGAAACAAGGAAATGCGTTTTAAGAGAATTGAGACGTCGTTTCCTCTGAAGCGTCACGTGAAGCGACGTCCGTTTCTGATGACAGCAGTAGCTGATCACAGCTGGATCAGCTGTGACTCGGCTTTAATAGCTATAGAGACTTTAGATGGAGTTTGTGTTTGAGCTGTACTAATAATACTAATAAAGACACACAGTTGTTCTACTGGCACAATATCTTTATATTATTTATTCATTATTAGCATCTGTAGTTATCGATATTCTGATTGTGAATTCATTATTTAATAACCCATAATATGACTATGGGGTCTTTTGAACACTGGATATTATTTATCAGGCTGAATGTTTCAGGGAAAATGTAAATGATGTAACTCATATTAAACCTGACGTTCAGGAATTATCAGCCTCACATGTGACTGAATGGAAAAGAAGATAAATAATGTAACAGGTGTTTGTTGCTGACAGACAGACTCTCCTTCTCTCTCTGACTTTAATAGTATCATTAATATAAGTTAACGGGGGAAATAACAGATCATGAAAAGAAAAATCTTTCTAATAAATGCAGAAAGATGTTTTAGGTCCCGTTTGTCAGGTATATAAACCCCTCTCAGGCGGCTTCACTCGCGGTGTGTGAATGAGAAATACTGCAGGACCTTCTGCTGCTGTTCAGAGCTACAATTAACACAGATATTAACTAGATGGTGAATCAGAAGACAACTAAACTATAAAACGTTTAATCTGTGATCTGTCTTCACTCTGGTATAAAACTTCAGCTATGTTAAGAGGTAAAGTTATCAGATCAGTCCCGATCGGCGCAGCGTCCAATCAGTAACTGATATCCAATAAGGGGGCGTGTCGGTCGGTAAAAGACTTCCGTCGAGGCTGCTCTCGTGTATCCTCGATCATCGCTCCTCAGAGATCCCTCCTCGATCCTCGATCCTCGCTCCCCTCGATGCACAAATAAGAGCTTTGGGACGGTCTTCAAGATGGCGCACCAGAACAACTTCCGGTTCACCCGAGGATCGAGGAGCGAGGAAACGACAAATAAGCGCTTTGGGATGGACCCCTCGTTTCCTCTCTCCCCGCATGGTTTCCTTGCGTCTCTCCATGCTTCCCTGGTGGGAGGGACTAAGACGCAAGGATGAGACGCAAGTGAGGGAAACGAAGATGCAATTAAGAGCTTTGGGACGTACCCTATGTGAACGGCCGTGCAATGCTTTCTGGTAGCGTGGCGGCGCGATTCGAGAAACGGAGCGTCACGACGCCCGCTCCTCATTTGCATAAAGTTGAGGTCTAGTCTACTTTATGCAAATCACGGGCGTCCGACGTGACTCGCCGCCTCTCGAAACTCCCGAGAATCTTTTAAAATAAACGTTGTCGATCCAAAATAAAGACAGATTTAGCAACTGCGTGGCTTATTTCTCGCCTCAAATGTTTTCAGAAACACATTTCGGTGAACTATTTTCGTGAAATAAGATAAGAAAGTTTCCAAACGAGCCTCCATACTGTTTCCGGTTTGAAAGCTGGGAGCAGCAGAGCAGCCCACGGAGGGAAAGCGTTCGTCCAATCAGGTGCAGCTGGAAGAATTTGAAATAAAGCCGCGAAAACGTCACCGCCCAGTATTGGTCAATCATCTATCGTGTCACCGTCTAGTAGCACGCCCACCAATGTATAGAAGCGTCTCGTCCCCTCGCGATAAAAAAACGCCCCTGTGGACACGTACCATAACAGTCACCACTATGCAAAACGTTGTGTTTGACCGCGCACGCAAACGTAGCGTTAGCTTTAGCCCCGTTAGCTGTTAGCCCCGGACAACTTGTTAGCTAACGCTAGTTCAGCCAACTCCCTACACACGCAGCCTTTGCTATTTTACTGAAAACTATGGACATTAAAAAGAACACAACTGTCACTCCTCCACATTGACACCTCTTACCAACATTTTAAAGTTAGCTAGATAGTTTTAATTGGCATAATGTTGCTAACACTTTTTAGCTAGCCTTCAACTCGACGTTAGCCCTGTGTAATTCGGTAATTTAAGACACAAAACAGGCTGGATTGTATGTTAAACAACAGTATAAAGTTATTCTAAAATGCTGCTTCTGCTGAAATGCTTAAATTTGGTTTAATAAGTGATTAAGAGAAACTTACCTCAGTCTTTCGAGGAGCACAAAATGGCGTGGTGAAAATCGTGGTCCGTTTGAAATGAGTAGGAGGTGGGCGGAGCTTTCCAGAGTTCAGAGTACTTTCCAGAATACACCAGTCCTGTAACTCTGAACACTTTCACCAACACTGGGGGGGTATCTTACTCTAGCTGTTGTTGATATTACTCTGAAAGAGTCCATGTACTTTGACACTGTATATTTTACACTGAACATTTTAACTGAACATTTTCACCAACACTGGGGGGTATGTTACTCTAGCTTTTGTTGTAATGACTCTTGTTGTTTTTGTAATAACTCTGAAAGAGTTAATGTACTTTGACAATGCATATTTAACACTGGAGAATTTACTGTGTACCTGGGTTCCAAGTGGGTATGCGCACAAAATGGGCATCTTATCTGGGGCCCACTTGGGTCAACTAAGTAGGTCCCACATAGGCTCCCCATGTGGGCTACCCATGTGGGTCCTAGTTGGGTCACTAATGGGAAATTAGTGCATGTGCTCATAATGTGAAACACAAATCGGGCCCATTTGGACATCTGCTAACACAATCCTTGCCATATAGGCTGATTACATGGGTATGAGGTAGACCAGTAGGTAAGCAGTGTATGGGTTTGGAATGGGGAAATACAAATGGGGCCCACTTGGCCAAACCATATGGGTAAGACATGGGCAAACACAAGCCTGTGTGGATCCAAGGTTGGTCGCTAACAGTGTTGGGTAAGGTTACTTTTAAAAGTAACTTGCAAGATTACTGCAATTAAAAAAATAACTACTCTTGTTAAGAGTACTTTTGAGTTACCAAAAATGAATAAAAGAAAAAAAAAAGTGCTATCTTCGTACTGTACGTAGTCTAAAATGACCAAAATAAACTCACAAAAATGTCAAGAAATTAAATATTCTTTCATCTATTTTCCTTCTTAAACAGAAAAATACAACTGTACATCTTCTGAATTTGAGTTTCTCTCTTTCTCCAAACTATGATTAGCTTAATTGCCTTGTTAAAGTGGCACTAAGCAGCATATTTTTGGCATCATTGGGCAAAAATTCCATAATAACCTTTCAGCATATTGTAATTCAAGTGTTCTGAGAGATGACTAGACTTCTGCTCCTCATCATGGCTCTGTTTTCAGGCTTTAGAAAATCTAGCCCGTGACGGGAGACTTTGACCAATCACATGTTATTTCAGAGAGAGAGAGCGTTCCTATTGGCTGTGCTCCGGTCATGTGACCGGAACTTGGCGTTTCTTCAAGAGATTTCACAATGGCTGCCGTGTCACAAACTTTCTAATTTTACAGCTAAACCCTACACTATAAAATGATTATGAAAACATTTGTTGCAAGAAATGTAATATATAAATATCTAGAACTAGATTATAAATATAAATAAAAAAATCTATTTTTAAAAATAACCTTATTTTACATTATTATTTATGATATTTATAATTGTGATTTTTCAAGACAAAAAAGGGAAACTGATTTTACATCATTTCATAATAATAAATAAATATAAATAATAATAATAATAATAATAATAATAATAATAATAATTATTATTATTATTATTATTATTATTAAAGAGCTGGTTAATGTGGCCCGGGAAAGGGAAGTTTGGGGTCCCCTGCTGGAGCTGTTGCCCCCGCGACCCGACCCCGGATAAGCGATTGAAGATGAGTGAATGAGTGAGTGATAATTATTATTATTATTATTATTGTCATTTATTTATTTATTTTAGTTCGGATTTCCCCCCTCACCTATAACTGATTTCATATCCTATGGACCTGTTTTTCTTTTCTTTTTAAATTTTGTTTATTTATATATATATGTTTTTTTTAAATGAATCAATTAAAATTTTAATGAATCATTCATATTAGCAAGTAATTACTAATTAATATAATCCCACAATGTAACAGTCTATAATTCTGATGGCATATTCAATGCTCCATAGTTTATGTGCAGGAATTGAGCCACATCCATCCAAGATGTGACTCAGTGGGATCATGGACCTTAACCACAGCGTCACACCGTCTAGCCACGCCCACAAAAACAAACTGTTTTGGACATGCGCATTGCGACATCTAGCGACCAAACTTGGCGGGCTATTTAAATTTTTTTAAATTTCCCTACGCATCGTCGCGATGCCAAAGATAATTGGTGAGTATCTGCCAATATGATTAGATAATAGATAATATCATGTAACTTACTGTCCTACGAATAACGTTATACTATCGAAGTATTGTTTCATGTAAGGACGACACAGGAAATTACGGTAGCTAGCCAATTTACTAACTTGAACACAGCTAACGTTAGCTAAGCTAATGTTCTGGTGAGTGTTTTAGCTAACGTTAGCTAAGCTAATGTTCTGGTGAGTGTTTTAGCTAACGTTAGCTAAGCTAATGTTCTGGTGAGTGTTTTAGCTAACGTTAGCTAAGCTAATGTTCCGGTGAGTATTTTAGCTAACGTTAGCTAGTACAAAGCAACCTAGTTTACATACTATTACACTGGTCTTCAAAAAGCCCCTCCCGAAATCAAAGGCAGTATAAATAGTTAGTTTAAACACTAAGCATTTGTGAATCTTTGGAATATTTATTTCTTATTTGTAGTTCTGGTTAAAGTTAAGCTTTTTGCAGTGCAGTTCTGCAGCAACTCTGATGCAGCGTTTTGTTTTTTTTTCTTTTCACTATGCCGGGTTGTAACTGCCTTTCACAAAAGGATTTCTCAAGCGATTTCACTGTCACAGACATGTCCAATGTTGGAATAATAATATTTGCTCCGTCAGTCTTTTTCTCATCTTGACATTCGGATAAATTCAAACATTTTTATCATCAGAAGGGAAGCTCCCTACAGCATCCCTACAGAGTCGGTGTTTAATTCGGCGTATATCTTATTCACCAACCAGCGCTTATTTTAGTGAGAAATCTTCATTTTTTTTTAAACATCTCGCCTCTCGTTCCCACGGTCGTCTCCCATTAACAGTGCAATAACGAAGTTATTTTAGTATCTTTGTAGATTATATCGATGCCGAATTGATAAGAATACTGTCGATATATGACGCCTTCTGTCTTGTGTTTCTAGAGTAAAGTGTTTTGCGGACACGTAAGGAATTGTTAATATGTCATATTTCTTAGTTTGGCGTAATATTTTCCACAGAGAGCGCAGTAGTTTAATTCAAACTGCCTAAGTCTTTTCTTAGGTAATTAGTTAGTCTTAGGTAACTGCTAAAGTATGATACGGTTGTCTGACGTTGACTGCTGTTAGTTATTGGTTTGATTAATTTTACAGTCTAATAATCTGGATTTTGCTATTCAACGGACAGTAAAAATTAGAGGTCGACCAATATGTTTTTTTTATGGCCGATGCTGATTTTTTACAGTCAGGACAGCCGATGGCCGATATATGATGCCGATTTTTTTTTTGCGATATGTTTGGCTGGTTTTCTTTTTTTCCTCCATCTGATAAAATATAACAGCTTAATAATAACAAATAATACACAAAATTTCTTAACTTAAGTAAACATTTATTGAACAACACTTATGGTCCGTCTCTCCAATCTGCATTTTGTGTCTGCACTGCAGTGCATATTTTATTTTGTGCATGATGGTTAATAGTAGTAATAGTACAGGGCTCAAAACCTTTTAAACACCTTTCCAAAACTGTCCTAAAGCATGCTTTTTATTTATGTTTGTTGACAGACACTGTTACAAGCTATATGGCCATAATCTAATTGATCAAAAAATAATAATAACTTTATTCACTCTAGGGATGTCAATAATTAACCGTTTAACCGTTAACCGACGTTAAGAACTTTAACCGATTAACGCTATCGGTTAAAACGGTTAAAATATATATTAAAGCTGGGGTCTGCGATCTTGGAAAACTAGCATAATTTGAAAGTCGCATCGCCTCAGGAGCTCCGTCTAAGCCCCCCCCCCTCCCCTCGAAACTCCTTATAAGGCAACGCCCCCCACACACATGCACGAGCACCGCCGCATCGTAACTACTTCACATTTTTCGTAGCTATTTCATCACTAAATTCACTTCTGAAAAATGTTGAGGCGAGAAATCAACGGTGTAGATTTAGAATATTGACAGTTTTACGATGTTAGATGGCGAATCAAACATTTTCTCCACTGTTGTCGGAGTTTAGAAGCTCCACAAACTGCCGGCACAGCTAGCTAGCTCCTGCCGGGATCGCCACCTCTCCACCCGGGCATTCACTCACACAGACCCCGCTATGAGCTGGAGCTCTCTCAAGAGACCGGTCTCGTAGACGAGGGGCTTTATTTCCTTGTTGACGGAGGGGGGGGCGGCAGCTCGCTGGAGAGCCGGCCACAGAGCAGCAGAGAGGGGAGGGAAAGAGAGAGATACCTGCTGAGACAACACAACCCTTTTTAACATTA
Organism: Sebastolobus alascanus; assembly: GCA_916701645.2. Classification (NCBI taxonomy): domain Eukaryota; kingdom Metazoa; phylum Chordata; class Actinopteri; order Perciformes; family Sebastidae; genus Sebastolobus; species Sebastolobus alascanus. Next base: position 1,228,218 of record CAKAOJ020000153.1, read on the forward strand.
CTCTAATATCTGGAGGGAGATCAGTCCACTCGTTTGTTTCTGTAACTGAAAAAGCAGTTTGAGTAACGTAAATTTTGTTCGGCAATGTTTTCTATCCGCCGTCTCCCCTCGTTGATAATCCTGTTTGTCTGACTTCACTTTGAGCTGTTAGAATAAATAGTTTAAATCTGCAGTATCTTATAAAGTAAACTAACAGAACATAAACAACTAAATCAAAGTTGTATTTTTCGATAATATGGTAATAGTGGTACGAGTTCGTTCTCGTTGTCCGGTGTTTTAAGAGCTGAGTTTTCTCTTCCACTCTCCAGTGAACGTGCGGCGGACACGCGTGCTTTGAGTTCACGCTGGTGCACGCTGAGGCTAGAGTACGAGCAGGGAGGCAGGGAGGCATCTGATTGGTTCCTTACAACCGGGACCATTTTTACTGACTGGTAGACGTTTTTACAGGATTACAGCAGCTACAGATGACGGATCTTTTCCGGTCTTTTTTCAGTGCTCATAAGAAACGGATTGCTGTCGGGGTGTAAAGACCATTTCAACCAATATAACAAAAAGTGTATACTGGATAAATCGCAGACCCCATCTTTAATAATGAATTACAAAGCTGAGAAAAACTCAGAGGAGCGGCTCATGTCTTTAAGCAGAAAATCAGGTCCACCTTAACAGTCCACCTTAAAAGTCCACCTTAAGAGGCGGAGCCGGAGTTGCAGGATACAGGAAGTTGGCTCCGGTCTATAGCTCGCTTGAGCAGAGCGAGTTGTAGCATCGTAGCATTTATCCACCGACACTGTCTGCTACACCTACGTTCACACCACCGACCAACCCCCCCCCTCTCCCCGCCGCTACACACACATACAGTCTGTTGTACACTCGCAAAAGTTACGCCGCAATGACAGAGCGGCGGCGAGCACGAAGCTACCAGCGGAGCTACAGATGCTTACGTAGCACAAACACACACTCGCTATTGTTAATCTGGGCAGACACAGCGGACAATCTGCTAAACTGAACTAAATGTGCGGGGGAGACTTTTAGCAGCAACAACAACACTGGGCTGCCCGCAGATGTGCCTGTATACAAATCGGCTTAATATGCTCAGGAATCGGCCGATGCCTATTATGAAAAAATGTCAAAAAATCGGCCGATTAATCGGTCGACCTCTAGTAAAAATAATCTAGTTGTTTATCCACTGTAAAAACTACTTCAGAGATCAAGGTTTTACAATACATAAAAATTATATATTTTCAGTTTGATGCAATGTTAATTAACTTGTTTCTTATTCCCCCTCCTCCATTCTCTTGTCACATATGGATTTGTCCAGATCCTGTCGGAAATGTTTCTTCTTTACCAGGTAAGTAATTTAAATGTAATGTTTTGTCATGTTGTATTGTTTGAATACAGTTTCCCCCAGGATATTGAAAGACCGTGGCCCATCTTATCTCATTATTAAAGTAGTTGCAGTGTTTGAGAATTGTCTGAGGGAGAACTTTCTTGAAGGGTTCACTGCTCCATAAAAGGGGGCCAACAAAAAATACTGTGAAAACTGTATACCTATAGGTTTAGTATGCTGCGTGGATTAGCACCACTGCTTGTTTTAGGGATGAAACTATATTCATTATTTATTTATCATATTTACAGACCTCTTAGCCATTCGGCTATGGAATCAGATGGGTCTCAATATTAATCAAGTTGCATAAAAGATATTCGAGTCTTACTTCGACAAAAAAATCCTTTTTCTAGCAGGTGAATATCTGACTGAGACTGAGATCTGTTTGTCTTACTGACTGACTTTGTGACTGATGTGAAGAGATCCGAGGGAAGGGCTTTCAAAGCGTTCATGAAGTATAAGGATATTATTATCTGTTATCTGTTAATAACTATTATCTGAGGACAAATGGTGGAATTTAGGTGGATTTCATTTTATTTGTTTAGGATATTTCCTTATTATTCGTTTACTGTTTCCCAACGAGTGGTACAGTATTTGCAGTCAGGTGGGGAAAGCCATAATTTGCGCCCGGCCGCCCGGTACTACACAGCCATTGCAGAGTGATCTCCTACAGTATACATGTTTTAAATAGTCTATTGTAGTTCATGAAATAAAGACAGTTTATAATTTGTACTCAGACTGGTGGTCATCTTTTCAGCCTCTCACCGGGTAAAACGGGTTACCCACGGGCCGCTATTTCCAAGTAAACTTTATTACAGTAGCTTAGTGTCTTTAAGGTGTTTTTTCTCCATTATAGACAAGCTTCGATTATAAAATAAATATCAGTGTTTATAAAAAAAAAAAAAAATTCACTGACTTGTTTTGTTTGTTTTTACCTTAAAAATAAAAATCTTACAGTGTAGACTGTTTGTCATTGTTATTTTATTAAAATTACAAAACATAGTTATGAGTATTTCTACCTTGAATGGCCATAGCGGTCATATTGACCGTATGCAATATCACTGTATCACACAGACGCCCAGGTATTAACGGCCAGGGGGGTGAGAGAAAGAGGGAGAGAGAGAGAGGAGGGGTGAGGGGATGTCGAAGGAGCGTGCGAGTCCTTTGTCCCCTGAGCCATCAAACTGTACAACACCTCTCTGGGGAGGAGGGGGACGAAGGAGGACGGTCTGCAGGACAGATAATGCACACAGTGCACTTTAATAGACTGAGCTACTTTTTTAATTCCTGCCACCAGAAACAGCTCTACTCTGCACCTTTATAGACTTGTTTTACTGTATTCTACAAACAATGTACAGCTTTATTCTGCACTTTAGTCTATTTATAAAAAAAAAACTCTCTACCTCAGTTCTTATCCCGCATTATATTCCATATTTGACATTTCTTAATCCCTTGGTCTCTATATCGCCTATATTTTATTATCCAGCACGATATCACTTTTTGCTCTATATTCACATGAAGTCCCGTATCTCAGTTGTTACCCTGCACTTTATTCATTTTTTTACAGTTTCTTCATCTACTGGTATATTTATATCTGGTATATTTTTTTTACTTACTTGTACCTTTTTACTATTATGTTTGCACTATGGAACTGAGATGCTGGAAACTTGAATTTCCCTCGGGATCAATAAAGTTACTATCTATCTATCTATGCAATATCTCTTTCCGACACAGACGCCCAGGTATATTAACGGCCAGGGGAGTGAGGGAAAGAGAGAGGAGAGGTGGGGGGATGTCGTTTTTAAGGTTAAAAAAAACAACCGAAAGAATTAGATCGCGGGTACAAGCGGCCGAAATGGGTTTCCTCAAGAGGGTTTCCTCAGGAGGGTGGCTGGCGTCTCCCTTAGAGATAGGGTGAGAAGCTCAGTCATCCGTGAGGGACTCGGAATAGAGCCGCTGCTCCTTTGCGTTGAAAGGAGCCAGTGTAGGTGGTTCGGGCATCTAAGGATGCCCCCTGGGCGCCTCCCTAGGGAGGTGTTCCAGGCACGACCAGCTGGGAGGAGGCCACGGGGAAGACCCAGGACTAGGTGGAGAGATTATATCTCCACACTGGCCTGGGAACGCCTCGGGATCCCCCAGTCAGAGTTGGTTAATGTGGCCCGGCAAAGGGAAGTTTGGGGTCCCCTGCTGGAGCTGTTGCCCCCGCGACCCGACCCCGGATAAGCGGTTGAAGATGAGTGAGTGAGTTACTGTAGGAAATCACTCTGCTATGGCTGGGTATAGTACCGGGCGGCCGGTCGCAAATTATGGCTTTCCCCACCTGACTGCAAATACTGTACCACTCGTTGGGAAAAAGTAAATGAATAATAAGGAAATATCCTAAACAAAGAAAATGAAATCCACCTAAATTCCACCATTTGTCCTCAGATAATAGTTATCAGATAAGTAAGGGATAATGTACAGCGAGCCGGTCATTGTTGTGAAAGAATCCCCGACAGGGCGATGCTGCACCCCTACGCGCAGGGGTGCAGCATCACCCTGTCGGGGATTCTTTCACAACTATGACCCGCTAGCTGTACATTATCCTGCTTATTACACGGCTACTTACTGAAGAAATCAATATTTTGACACAAAAACGGTCCGCCAGGGTCCGACATTAGAGCTGCGCCCATAGCAACGGTCTGTAATACATAGCAACGCTCTGTAATACAGAAATAACAGACCGCAGAACGCCGTGATTGACCAATAAGAATTGAGTATTCAACACAGCCGTGTAATAAAAGATAATAATATCCTTATACTTTACGGACGTTTAGAAAGCTGGTGATGATAGTGCCGTGATTACGGTTTCATGTTAATTAACCTCTCTTGGTTGCTTGTATCACAATGCACCTTTTTTGGTGACTTTTTTTTTATCTGATTGCTGATGAAATTTATTAAAAATGCGCTACTTTGGCTCTGAAGCAGCTGCCTCTCTGTCTGTAGTCACCTCTCTGACTACAGACAGAGAGGCCCGCCCACAGCACTATCTGATTGGTTACACGTCACAAGCCTATGAACACTGAAGGCTACTACAAAGCTTCTCCAGTGAGCGAGCAGAGCTGTGTGTTGAACGTAAGACAGCAGTTATAGATGAAGTTGCAATAAACATCAAAGAATGTCACAGAAATATACACAGTGTTTCCGCTGGTACAGTTTTGCTGTCACAACTATTTTGTGTTTTGTAATTTTAATAAAATAACTGTTAGATTAAAATATAGACACATTTAGGAAAAGTCAGGATCCTACAGTCACATGGGTTTTGTTTCAACAAAGTTATTACATTTCGAAATTTAAAAACGGTCAAAATGACTGCCTTGGTAGTTCTAGTGTTAAATTAATTAAACGGTATAAGTGACTCTGCTACAGGTTCTCTCTTTTTTATTAAGGAGACATGTTTGCCCCCACATTCATTTCCCTACTGTAGTGTACTATATGTAGCTATTGTACTGTATGAGGAACAGAAATGCAGGGTTCAGCTTCTCTCACAGTTGTTGCAGTCTAGACTGTTCTCATGTGCCACCTGGTGGTGGTTGGTGCACACTGCAGCTAGTGCAGGAAACATTAGAAGAGAATAAAAGTCTCCCCTCCCTTTCTGCCACCGCGAGGCACCGTTACCGCCATTGCAAACGTGTTAAATGAAAGGCGTCCCATCTGTAGACCCCCCCACTACCACAGTTTCATAAAATTCTGTGGGAAACACTAGACTATTTCTGTGGTCTCCTCTGTGTATTTTAGTGAAATGGATTCCCTTCATGGCAATTCACGAACTAGGAGGAGGAGAATCAAGCTCAGGGTGCAGCAGCATTTAATGAGCCTTGCCATGGAGGCTGTGGACCAGGCAGATCAGGCTGTGGACCAGGATGATCAGGCTGTGGACCAGGCAATGCAAAATATTGAGGAAGATGTGGAGAACAATGCTGATGAAGCTGTAAATCTGGATTTTGACATTGATAGTGAAGTTGATGACATAGCTAGTGACCCTGATGAAGATCCCAGCTGTGATTTTCCTGAAGAGCAACCCCATTCTGACGCCAAGAGGAAACTGGCTGAATGGGCAGCTAACCGAAATGTGTCTCATTCTGCACTGTCGGAGCTATTAGGTATTCTTTTGGAGCTAGGTCTGGATTTACCTAAGGATCCCAGAACTCTCCTCAGTACATTGAAAGACTGCGAGGTCAAAGAGATGGGACAGGGAAGCTACTACCATTTTGGGCTTGCAAGTGCATTAATTTCGGAATTGAAAATGACAAATGAGCATGAACTGACAACAGATACATTGACTGTTCGCGTGAATGTTGATGGATTGCCTCTTTCTAGGAGCTCTAATATGCAGCTCTGGCCTATTTTAGGTAAAATAGTTGAACTACCAAAATCAAATGTGTTTATAATAGGTGTATATGCAGGTCCCTGTAAACCTAAATCAGTAAACGACTACATGCATGATTTTATAATGGATTTAAAAGTCATCACTACAACTGGTGTAACTTTTAATGGCAAACAGTACAATGTACCACTTCCAGATGCTTTTATCTGTGACACTCCAGCAAGAGCTTTTTTAAAATGTATCAATGGTCATGGTGGCTACAGTTCTTGTGAGCGTTGCACACAGTATGACATTTATGTTGATGGTAAAGTTGTGTTTCCAGACATGGATTCTAGCCCAAGGACAGATACTCAGTTTGAACAAATGTCTGATGAAGACCACCATCACTCTAAATCACCTCTTCAGGGGCTAGGCTTTGGCATGGTTTCCACTTTTCCTCTGGACTATATGCATTTAATTTGCTTGGGCATTGTCCGTAAATTGATTGCTCTGTGGTTTAAGGGACCATTGCAGTGTCGGGTTCCATCTTCTGTTCTATCCGCCATCTCTGATCACTTGAAATTGTGTAGACAAAGCTTACCACGGAGCTTCTCTAGAAGGCCACGGTCTTTGACCAAGTACAGCCAATGGAAGGCTACAGAATTCAGGCAGTTTTTATTATATACAGAGCCAGTTGTGCATTTTCAAAGATTGCCCCATCAACAGTACAAAAACTTCCTGGTTTTGTCATCTGCTATGAGAATACTTTTGTCACCTCTGTGTAGAGAGTACTGTGGTTATGCCAAAAATTGTTAAGATGCTTTGTTACCAACTTTGCTAAGATATATGGGACACAATTTCTGGTTAACAACACACACAATCTTTTACATTTAGCAGAAGATGCTGAAAAGTATGGCCCTCTGGATTCGGTTTCATGTTTTCCATTTGAGAATAATTTTGGACAGTTGAAAAAAATGATGAGAAGACCACAGGAGCCTGTGCAACAAATTGTCAGGCGTGTCTATGAAAGGCAGTTATTTCCTCGCATGCCTCAAGAAATGCATGGTGTTGTTGAACTGAAACAGCCCCATGCATCTGGACTAGAGGTCGACCGATATGGGTTTTTTATGGCCGATGCCAATGCCGATTTTTTACAGAATCAGGACAGCCGATGGCCGATATATGATGCCGATTTTTTTTTTGCCGATATGTAAAAACCTTGTGTTAACAAATGAAGGAATTCTGTCCACAGAAAAAACGCTTGAGGGCTTTTATTTTGAAATGAAAGCAGGAAGTGTTGATTTAAAAACAAGTCTTTACTTTTTTTCATCTCCGTAACAGATAGAGACATGTTAACTGTAGTAATCTTGCTGATATGATGTCAATATATTTTCAATAGATCACTTTCTCTGTCTGTTGCTGCTGTGAAACGCACGCGGCTCGCGTCAAAAATAGGCGAGACCTCGAGTCTCTAGAAGAGACACTGCTGACACGCAGCTGAGACACAGCTGACACGCAGCTTAGACACGCGTCTCACGTGGGCAGTGTGGATGCTCTAACCTGTTAACACGGACGCCGAAATAAAAAACAACAGGTAACTCAGCCTCCACGCGGCCAGTGCGTTCCCGGCGTAACGTCAACTACGGAGAGAAATTCTCCGTTACCAAAAACAGAATTGATAACGTCGGAGCTTATCAATAGGTTTCGGTACCCATCCCTACCTGTAAGGTAGCTGGTTGGAGGCTCGCTTATCAGTACAGTTCCAAAGTATTTTCTCTCTAAAAGTAACATTTCATATCTAACCAATTAAATATATAGGGCTTTGAAAGAGACGAATTTAAGCCTACCGGTTTGTCCCGGCAGAATGGCAATTTGATTGACACAAGGGGCGGTGTCACACGTGTTCCACAGCAACAACAACACTGGGCTGCCCGCAGATGTGCCTGTTTACTAATCGGCTTAATATGCTCAGGCATCGGCCGATGCCGATTATGAAAAAATGTCAAAAGATCGGCCCGATTAATCGGCCGACCGATTAATCGGCCGACCGATTAATCTGGACCAATGCTCACAGAATTTCCCATGCATCAGTATGTTCAATACAAGATGTATAAACACAAAGACACTATAATCTCAAACTGCAGTGGTACCAATTGTTTTGAATTTGAGGACAGAGTTGCGATTGTGCGGAACATTGTGCATTCCACAGGAGGAACACATGTGGTGTATGAACTTTTTGAGAAAGGGGCATGTTTTTTCAACCACCCCATTGGGGTTTCGAAATCATGCAGTCCGTGGCCAACTTCA